>CAKNXH010058752.1:0-21013 GCA_932178445.1 Andricus quercusramuli | reverse complement strand
ACAAACGCGCATAATTGAAACTTTTGGCGGGAAATCACAGGCCACGAGTCGGATGCAGTCGGTCTGATGGCCTGGTCGTCGCGTACTCGGCTATAGACGGAACAGCTCGGAAACTTTCGGGCGTTTTTAGTATAGTCTTTTAGAATTCTCGCAAATCCCGGTTGCAGATATTACTAGCAGCTCTCATTTCAATATATATACCATTAAGCCATTTCCCATTGGGGTAGGCAGGGGCCGCTACAGGCGGAGCCAGAGTAGGCGGCCGCCTCCGGGCGCAAAGGACGAGGGGCGGCCGCTGAACGCCGCATAAGGAATAGTTTTCATATACTTAATGACAGGAATAAGAATTTTAAAGTTTTGTTAAATTAGATTCAAGGAGAATCTAAAATCTGAACGAGATGAGTACATTGTAATGCGAGGGGCAAGGCGCGACAGCTTAACAAAAACGTTTTATATACTTATTGAAAGAATAAGAATTCTAAAGTTTCTCAAATTAGATTCTAGGAAAGTCTAAAATCTAGATTTAATGACAATAAAACTAATTTAGTAAGTGTAGGCATCGACAATAAAGTGGATCCACCTCTCAAACTGTAATGCTGCTAGAGCAATAAAATTAGTGGTACTTAATGCATGTATCAGCAAAGCAGTAGTTTCTAATGGATAAGAGCCGTTGGCAAGCGAAACACAATTGCGGAGCCAAGAAGTAGCTATTCCCCCCGTGGAAAGTTACCATCGAAAAGATAGAGGAAAAGCAATCCCCCCTCCATGGTTCGAGAAAACAAACCTACAAGTTTAAGTGCTTATAAGTTGAAGCACTTGTTCATTAAGAAGAAAGTTTTTCTGAAGTTCACATCGTATGAGAAAAAAGTTTGCATATTTTGAGATGGCTGATCGCAAAGCGAAACGCCTCTCAGGTACTCAATATTGCAAGCGAAAAGCTGAACGCGATGGAGAAAACAAAAAAAATTGTTCATTATTTAAATGTTTAAAAAAAAGTGATGACACACAAGTGATTGCTCTGGCTGTAAGTGATGAAGCTGCTGAAGCTGTTGAGCAAGTCCAGGAACATGAAAATAAGGTATGTTACCAAGCGAATTATAACGATTTTATTTTTACATTTAGTTACCTTTTTATTTATAATGTAAACTTGACAAATTGAACTTTTTGACCATCCTAGTGTGCATACATAAAATGAACTTTAATTCTTTCCCAATAATAACGCATGCAAATTCTGTTTCAGTGTCAAGAGAGTCACGAAAAATTCGATCCTGATCATAGCGAAGACCTGGGAGGAGACAGTAACAAAATACACGAGGTAGAAATAGTAGATCTACAAGATATAGCACGGAACAATGTAGAAAACACTGTAGATAAGTACATTATTAGTTGACCCTGCCATGTGGTCTAATGGGATATCACACAGTGTCCGGCAAACACTTGTTAAAAGAGGCCCAGTTCAAGTCTATGGTTTTAATTTCCCCAAAAATGAATGTGGTATAGGAGTTTTAAAACTTCACATTATAAACGAATTTTACCGAACGGCGAAGAAGTTAACAGAGACTGGTTGATTTATTTGACAAGAACAAACTCGCTGTTTTGCTTTCCATGTAAATTATTTGATAATACCGGTATTAGTCTCAAAGGAAATGGTTTTTCTGACTGAAAAATATTTTCAGAGCCTTAGATCGACTTGAAACAAGTAGTATTCATATTATAAACTTCCAAGAATGGACAAATTTATCCTCAAATTTGAAAGCTAATAAAACGATTGATGCCTCATATCAACGATTTTTAGATTCTAAGAAACGACACTGGTATAAAGTTTCAACTTGGATAGTTGAGCTTGTAAAATATCTTGGTAAACAATGTTTAGCACTTCAAGGAAAAGTTGAACAAGCCAAATAATGGAAATTTTTTGAAATTAATTTAAATGGTTGCCAAATTTGATGACAGTATAGCTGACCATTTAAGGAGAATACAAATTCAAAATGAAAATGGAAAGAAAGTTCAAGCACATTATCTCAGTAAAAATATTGAAAATGAACTTATTGAAATGTTAGGTGTTTCAGTTAAGAATCAATTTGTAGAAAAATGTATATTAGCTAAGTATTATTCGGTAATACTTGACTGTATTCCTGACAAAAGTCACACATAATAAGCTTCTATTGTAATTCGTTTCGTTTCATGTCCATCGAATGGACCTGTTGAAATTGAAGAAAGATTTCTAGGGTTTGCTTCCGTAGAAAATACTACTGGGGAGGGATTGGCCGAGATGATTGTAGCCACGTTGAAGGGTCTGGGTCTGCAGATAAGTAATATGAGAGGTCAATCATATGACAATGGTCCTAATATGGCAGGAAAAAAACGTCGTCGTACAAAAAAGAATCAAGGATATAAATCCGCGTGTGGCGGAGAGGGAACGGTATTTTAGAATGAATGGACTGCAGATGGATGAAGTGAGAAGGATGCACGAGGAAGGAAGGAAGGTGTATGACTTGGTTAAGCAAAACAGCATGGAGAGAGAGAAGACAGAAGGGGAAGAGAGAATGAGAGAGTCAAGATTTAACGGGAACTATGTGTGGATTATGCCAAGGACAAGAGCGCAATATTTGTGTGTGAAAGGAGAGAAAGGAAGTCAGGAACTTATAGCGAGGATGAGGTGTGGGTGTATGGAGGGTTTCAATAGGTTCTGGCTCTCTCGGGAGAAGAGGATGTGTGAACTGTGCGGAAAGGGGGATGCAAGAGTGGAGCACCGGCTGGAGGAGTGCGGGGAGGTGGAAAGAAGTGAGATAAGCATGGAGGCATTGTTGCATGAAAAGGGGGAAAAAAGGGCAGTAGCATGGGTGAAGGGAGTGGTGGGTAAGATGGAGATGAAGAGAAGGAAGGAGGAAGAGGAGTGGAGAAGGAAAGATTGTAAATAGGAGAGAAAGTAGATATAAGTAAGATGTAAATATTGTAAATAGTAGATAAGTAATAGGTATTAGCTGCGAAAACAGAGGTTGGCAAGCGAGGCAATGCGAAAACGTAGGGACATGCGAGCAAGGCGAGGCGAAGCGAGGAAGGCAAGGCGATACGAGCGTGCGGCTTGGAGATAAGGAATGGATGGATATTAGTTTTTAAGGGTTAGTTTTAAAGAAATTCTGTAAAAATGGATGTGTAAGCAAGTCAATTTTTTAAGACCAGCAGGCTGAAAAATAAACGTTTATCTATATAAATCCCCGTGCTTTTTTTGTTTCAGTTTGTTCAGTTTGAATTTAGTAGTGAACGACTTTGTTAAACAATCTGTTGATATGTTCGGATTTTTCTCAATTTTACAAGAATTATGTAATTTTTTCGCCGTATCAACCAAACGCTGGCCAATTTTAATTAGGCACTGCACTCAACTTACTTTAAAAAACCTTTAAGCGACACTAGGTGGTTAAGTAGGACTGATGCTGCGCAACCTCTAAGGTACCAGATAGGCGAAATTCATGACGCGTTATTTTAATAATTTACAGTAACGACAATTTAAATACTGAAGCTAGACACATGGCTGAATCATTAATGTCAAAATTACAAGATTTCACATTTCTATGCTTAGCAGTTTTCTGACATGATGCTTCATTCAAAATTAACGCAACTAGTAAAACATTACAAAGTGTTAAACTAAATATAAACTCTGCTTAAAACCCCCTTCAAATTGAAGACCAACTGCGTATAACGTACACTGTTAAAAATTCCCGCATAAAACTTCCACTACATGTATTGGAAGTTTATTTCCGAAATGTAGGGTAACGCTACAATACATAATGTTGTAGTTTTCAAATGCAACGGATCATACAGCGATACATGGCTCGGATGAGGCGCATGCGCACAATTTTCGACTTATAAACGCTACAATACATGTATTGCAATTTCAGCATTCCAATACCGTGTTTGCAATTTTGCCTCACGCTTGTATTGTAGAAGTGTGGAGAATTCCAAACATTTTTAACAGTGTAGATCTGATTCAGGATGTGCTTCACTCATAACAGATACTAAGTAATTGGCAGAAATTCTAGGCGTTGAAGGAAATTTTAAAGCTGAAGTGCAAATACGTAGGCGACGAAAAAAGGCCAATTTTGATTACCAGCATGATGTTCATGTAATAGATGATCCAATTAAAAAGTTTCGCGTTGACTGTTTCTATCAGGCCATCGATACAATTATTGTTTGCATAGGAGCACAGTTTCAGATTCTTGATGAAGGTAATAATTACTTTGGATTCTTATGTAACATCCATGAACTTCGAATGTAAAGATTTGCAATTGATCTCAACTGATGGAAATGAGCGCGACATGGATGCCACAGCTTTGCGAGATGAGCTTAGTGTACTTCTACTGCACATTACTGAAAATATGTCACCGATTGAGGTAATCAATTACATTCACGAAAACTGCCTAACGTCAGTTTATCCAAACACTTATGTTGCTTTGCAAATCCTCCTTACTTTACCCGTTTCCGTCGCTAATGCTGAAAGGTCGTTTTCGAAATTAAAGATAATAAAAAATTATCTACGCACTACAATGCAAGATGAATGAATGTCTGCTTCAGCTACTATAGCTATAGAACAGGACATACTACATTTAATTAATTGTGAATCAATGATCCATGATTTTTCTTTGGCGAAAGCGAGACGTCAACCTTTTACTTGAAACTATGTGATCGTCACGGTTGACTAATCCTAATGGGTTTTGTAAAATAAATATTTCATTAAACAATAACAAGATCTACTTCACATGATTAATTTCCCTCTAAAAATAATTATGGTATAATGTAGTAATTTATCAAACTATCAATTTATTTATAAATTATTTACCATTATTCATTATAATTATTATTAATGATTATTATTTACCATGATCATCATTAATATTCATAATCATTAATTTCTTATGATTTTTTATTCATTTATTATTATTATTTCCAATTAGAATAGTTCTAAATACTTTGATTTTAAAATTCATATTAAAAGGGGCGGCGAATTGAAATTTGCCTCCGGGCGGCCGATAGTCTGAAGCGGCCCCTGGGGGTAGGCGTGACTTGCTCGGTTGGAAAGTAGTGGGATAGGTATATAGGTGTAAAGAAGGTCGTTATATTGTATGAGGTAGATAGGTATATAAGTATTAGGTATAGATGTTTTAGATTGATCTGGAGTTTTCGTGTTATTTATTCAAATTACACTTTCACTCCGCAACACTGCTCCGACCCAGGTTGCTGATCAATCTCTCTAGCGATCACCCCAAGTGAGGAGCCTCACAAAATTGTTATGTGTGGTTCCCCACGTGGGCCCATTAGTATCCAAGGTCTTTGTTTCAGGCATCATTCACTCTATTGTCACTCTGTTTATAAACTATTTGTCGCCACACATTTCTGTCCTGGCATACTACTCTAGCTTCATTCACGTCCATGCATTTTTTCATGCAGGCTCTTGTGTTCCTATGACTTCTTATGTCTCTTCGGATTAATGTCTCATTCACAGATTCTAACCATTCTTTCGGCGGTCTACCTCTGGGCATTCTGCCATTTACTTTACCTTTATATACTTGCTTCGTCAGTCGTTCATCTTTCATTCTTTCAAGATGTCCGAACCATCTTAACTGATTTCTTTCCCATATGTCAACTAGTGTCTCTCCTGTACCACATTCTTTGAGGATTGTCTCGTTTCGGACTTTGTCCATCAGTGTTTTTCCGCATATTATGCGCAGAGGTTTCATGCCGATCGCGTTGATTTTACTCCTATCCTTTTCTTGACAGGTCCATGTCTCGCTACCGTATAGTACAGTTGGTACGAATATGGAATTATGTATGTCCATTTTAGCTTTTTTTGATATGTTTTTATTTGTGAGGATGGACCCTGCTCTACCGATAACCTGCTTACCCTTATTTATGCGCCTATCTAACTCCCCATCTATTTTTCCGTCGCTAGTGAATAGGCTACCTAGATATACGTACTTGTCAACTTGTTCTAATCTCTCATCACTTAGGACAATGTGGCATATTGTTTTCTCACTTTTACCCTCAAACACCATGATTTTCGTTTTATTCACGTTAATTTTGAGGCCCATGTTCTTCATGCTTGCATTAAGTTTATTCAACATTCTTTGCAAGTCCTCGATTGATTCTGCCATAACAATTTTGTCATCTGCGAAAGCTAACCCACGTACCTTGACGGTTTCGAGATCTACACCATCTTCGTCGAAGAGGGCAGTTCTTAGACACTTATCCATGAATATGATAAAAAGCCACGAGGACATAACGCATCCTTGCTTCACACCTTGCATAATATCGAACCAGTCACTCAGTTTCCCATTTACCCTTACACTCGTTTTACTACCTGTATATATTGTTTTTATTGCTTGTAGGAGCCCTCCATTCACTCCATACTCTTTAAGGACTTCCCAAAGTTTACTTCTTTTTACCGTGTCGAATGCTTTTTCTAGGTCAATAAAAGCACAGAAAACTTTCTTTCCTACTCTCAAGCTTTTTTCTGTGATCTGTCTTAGGCTAAATATCTGATCTGTACATGATTTTCCTGGCATAAATCCACTTTGCACTTCCCATATCTTCTCTTCTGTAATTTCCATTACCCTACGAATAAGTATTTTTGAGTATATTTTACTTACGGTACTTAATAGGCTGATACCTCTGTAATTACTGCAGTTGCTTTTATCTCCCTTTCCTTTATATATTGGTACAATAATCGCCTTCCTCCCATCGTCTGGCACTTCTCCTGTCTCGAGACATAAATTTATCAATTTGCACAACCTGTGAGGTATGTACTCGCCACCGTATTTAAGCATTTCAGCGCTAATACTGTCTATACCAGCAGCCTTACCGTTTTTCAAGTTCTTAATTATATCTCTGACCTCAGTGACATCGACTTTTTCAATTGGATTTTCTAGTGCATTATGTTCAATGTCGTAGTTTTGTTGCCCTAATTTTTCACCTCCTAATAGTTCTTTAAAAGAGTCTTTTAAAGCGTCTACTATCCCGTCTATATCATATAGCATTTCACCTTCGCTGTTTCTCATGCTAACAAAATCTGTACTTTTACTTCCCTTCATCTCTTTAAATAATAGTTTCATAATTCCTTCAAAGCAGTTTTCTATTTTGTTCTCTTCTTCTGTTCTGGTTTTCTCTTTACTCTCTTTGACTAGACGTTTAATTTTTCTCTTTTTGTGTCTGTAATCATTTTTGAGCCTATTTCTCTCCTCATCGCTAAGACCTGTCATGTTCAACGTTCTTTCGTACGCTTCTTTCTTTTCTTGTTGGGCTGTCGCAATTTCATCGTTCCACCACGCATCGCCAGACTTTCTTCCTACCCTCGCTACACCACACACTTCAATCGCAGTTTTAACAAGGGTATCTCGCAATAAAGCCCACGCGCCCTCTATATCTTTATTCTTTTCAAGCGGCTCCCAAATTGCCTTATCTATGCGTTCGTTTATATTGTTCTGAAAATCTATTTGTACTTCCTGTTTCTGTAAGTTTTCGACCTTGATTCGCGTTTGTTTCGTTTGTTTGGTTCTCTTTCTTCTCCATCCCCGCCCCAAGTTCATCTTGGAGACTAAAAGGTAGTGATCAGTATTGCATTCGGCCCCCCTCATGACTCTTGTATCTGTAAGTAGTTCTCTTAGTCTTTCATCTGCAATAACGAAGTCAATTATACTGCGGTTATTTCCTTTACACCAGGTATAAGTATGGATCATTTTATGTCGAAACCAGGTGTTTGTAATAAATAGGTCCTTCTCTAAGCATAAGCTAACTAATTTTTCCCCGTTATAATTTTTTCTTGTTGGATCCCCAAAATTACCTAGCACCCCTCCTGTATCTGTATCCTGATGTTGGACGCCGACCCATCCGTTCATATCTCCTAACCAAATTATTCTTTCACCTTGGTCGCAAGTAATTATTGTATCATTTAAAGTGTCCCAGAAGGCGTCCTTAACTTCCCTCGAATCGCTATCCACTGGTGCGTAGCACGCTATGATAAATAATCTTCTGATTCATACCTTCATTCTAGCCCATAGCAACCTGGGTGATAGAAGATTATGATCTATGAGATGTTGTGTTGCTTTTTCATTCATAATTAAACCGACCCCCTGACTACGATGTGATTCACTATCTACTCCTGACCATATTTCACAACTGCCTTTCAACACCCCATTTTCTATGTTTATAAATTCGCGACCCTTTTTTTTTGTTTCGGGTACACAAAGAATGTCTAGTTTCCTTAAGTGCATAGTTTCTCGTGGTTCTCTTATCTTAAGATCATTCACTCCTCTAGCATTCCAAACACCCAGTCTCCATTCATCGCCCGAAACTCGACCTTTACGTTTACCGTGTGCATGCCTTTGGTCAATCCGAGTTTCAGTCCATTCCGAGGCTACTTTATTGTTTGTATTATTCATGTTTATATTGTACTCCCAACTATCACCTGTATGCGCGAGATTTGTTTTACGAGCCGAAATCATGTCCGAATTAAGCAGTGATTTGTCATATGGTGGAGTCAAGCTGTAACGTCAGTCCCACCAAAACTTCTGTTACTGGGGAGGGGGGGGGGGATAAGGACATGAGAAAGGAAGCCGAGAGTCTCAATAGGTTGGTGATTTATGCTGAGAAGGTCACCAGCCTTCAGCAGCGTTGTATTAGATAGGAGTTGATATGTTCCCATCTGCCGATTGCCGGTCTACCTCTAAAACACGAGGCAATAAGACTTTTTTTTTTTTTTTTTTAAACTATACGTGGTTAAAAAATGTTATGTGAAATCCTTAGTATATAGAGACATAGTATAAGGGAGAGAGGCCTGATAATCGAAATTTTCATCTCTGAAAAAACTTTGAAGAAGTTTTGCCCCAGTAAAGCCGCAAATGTGTCATGGAACTCCATACCTCCCGAATATATGAGGTTCAATTCGCTTGGACTTTCAACCAAAATGAGCGGATGAAAAGTTTTACGTGGTTTAATTTAGAGAAGAAATAGTTCAACTTATGGCATATAAAAAGTATAACACCTCCCCCCCCCCTCCATCCTTCCGGAACAGGAAAATAGTTCAATTTCGAAAAATGATTACTTTTACAATCTATTTTTAAAAGTAGAAGTGATGGCTTAGCTTTATAGTTTTCCGCCTTGTCTTCAGAGATCTTCTTCACTTTGAGAGGTAATTTATAACAATAGAGGGATTGAATAGCGTGTTTTCGAAAAAAGCTAATTGAAAAGTAATCGCGGAAAAATCGACCGGTTTACTGGGCAGTTAGGATTTTTATTCTTTGGAAGTAAGAGAAACGACTGATCTCTAGCACGTGATACTTACGCATTCATATTTAAGAATACTAGAATTTCGTACATTTCTTATAACTTATGTTACCTAAAATATTTACTATTGACAATATTTTTTAGAAAACTTGTTATTGACCATTATCCCACTACTTTCCAACCGAGCAAGTCACGCCTACCCCAATGGGAAATGGCTTAATGGTATATATATCACTTTTTCACACTCACAATTCTCAAACAGTAAATAAGACTTTTTCTAAACGTAAATACTAATTTTAGCTCGCTCAAGTTTATAATAATACATACAGAAATACCATCATCTCTTATTTTAGTAGGAATCTTCATAACTGTACCCCGATTATCCCCAAATTCTTACATTTTATTTTAATTATAGGTGCAGTGTGTACCAAATATTGATATCGAAAGTCCCTCCGTGTGTCCAGTGTTTGGAAGGTATTAAAACGTAATAATTATCATCCGTATCATATTTCACTGCATCAAGAACTTCATGGAAATGATTTTCAGAACCGAGTGACATTTTGTCAATGGGCGGTTCATCAGATACAAGGAAACCCGAATTTCTTTTTTCTAGTACTCTTCACAGACGAGTCGTCTTTCACAAACCATGGTAACGTTAATCGGCACAGCATGCATTATTGGAGTGTAGAAAATCCACATTGGTTGCGTGAAGTTGAGCATCAGCGTCCATGGTCCGTGAACGTTTGGTGTGGAATAATTGGAGATCAACTAACTTATCGGTCCGTATTTTATTGATGGAAATTTGAACGGTGAAAAATATCGAAACTTTTTAGAAAATCAACTTCCAATATTGCTGGAAGACCTAAGCTTGGAAGTGCGACACAACATGTGGTTTCAACATGACGGTTGTCCAGCACATTATGCGGCAATCGCGAGGGAAGTACTCAATCGCGAATTCAATGGAAGATGGATCGGTAGAGGAGGTCCAGTAAATTGGCCTGCCAGATCGCCGGATCTTACGGCGCCAGATTTCTATTTGTGGGGTTATCTAAAGAATCGCGTGTATCAAGAAGTGCCCACAACTCGTGATAACATGATCGAGCGAATCAGGTCTGCTTGTGCACAAATATCAACAGACACAATTCGCAGTTGTGTGGAATCTTTCAAAGCTCAGATTAACAAGTGCATCGAAGTGCGAGGATACCATTTTGAGCATTTATTGTAAAATAATTAATCGAAATCAAGCATCCCTGTGCTGAGAGGCAAGAGAACTCACCGAAATTAAGCACCCCGAAGGGAATAGACAACTACTACGTCCGCGTCGTTATTCCTGGGTAGAGCTAAAAGTAGTGTCAACAATTTCGTTTTTCGCAATTGCAGCGCCATCTATCACGAATCGAAACAAATTTTCCGAATAAAGCTTACGTATTTCGTAAAGGAGAATCTGAATCTGTGATAAAAAATTTGGGTTGCCATTTGAAATTACAAAGTTACCCCCACCCCTTCCTCTTGTGGGGGTGGGGGTGGGGTAAATTTTAACAAATCTTTTTTCCACCTCGAAAATAAAAAGTTTTTATTTCAGACATTTTTTCCGTAGGATGCGTATTTTTTGAGATATTTCGTTGTCTCGAGTTAAAAAAAACACCCTCTATATATATATTTTTTTAAACAAAAATTTTCAACTAAAAAAGGTCAAATCTTCAATAAACTAGTTAGATTTTGACGCATAAATGTCAAGGTGAAATGAATAAGGCCAAAAAGGGAGATTTTAAACAAAATAAATTAATTTTCAACCAAATTGTTGAATTTTGAAATGAATTTGGTCAATTTTCAATCAAAATTCGAATATTTATTTCAGCTAAGAAATCACTTTCCAAGCAAAGAAATGAATTTTTAAGGATATACTGTGAAATATAAATTTTCAATTGAAACTATAAAATTTGAATTGATAGTTAAGAAAAAATCAATAAAAAAAAATAATTTTCAACGAAATAGTTCCATTTCCATACAAAGTAATGAGTTTACAACTAAAAAGATGAATTTTTAATTGAGAATATTGATGTTCTGGCTGAAAGAGAAATTTTCAACAAGATATACGAATTTTCAACCAAATATTTGAATTTTCAAATTGCAAAAATAAATTTTCAACCGAAAATGGGATAGTTAAGTTTTCAGAAAAACAAATTACTTTTTTGACACATTGAATAACTTTCCACAAAGACAGGCGAATTTTCAAGAAAATTCATTAATTTTTGACAAAATCTGAAGAAATTAATTTTCAACTACTATGATGAATCTTCAACCGAAAAAATCAATTTCTGATAAAGTATGTCGAATTTCAACCAAGCAGTTGAATTTCAAATTAAAGAATATACATTTTCAATAAAAAATGTAATAGTTAAATTTTCAGTAAAAAAAATCATCTTCGACCAAATAAGAACGAATTTTCAATACAATAGTTTAATATTTACCAAAAAAAACGGAATGTTCAATTACGAAGAATAATTCCCTACCAAAAAAGTTGATTTTTCAACTAAATAAGATAAATTTCAAACTAAAAATAGATCAGCTAATGTTTTTTGCAAAGCTTGTAATAGTCGATGTTTCAACCAAAAATATTCTTATTTGAAATAAGAATTGTTGGCAATGTCAAAAAACGCCTACAGCCATTTGTAGATGACCCCAAAAAATAAATTATTCTAATTAATTTAATTTCTTCACTTATACTCACCGACAGAAAGTGCCACCAAAGTAAGGATTGAAAGGTTCCTCATGGACGTGATTTTCTTATCAAGGTTTTGTTTACCAACCTGAAACTCTTTTCGAATAACATGTTTTTCAACTGGAAATTAAAAATTTCTCGTATTTTTAATTCAATTGTTTTAACAAATTTTTTCCGTATTTTCGGATTAAAAATTCAACCGTTTTGCAGAAAATTCGTTGTTTTGGATTGAAGGTTGAACATTTTGGATGAATATATTTTTCTTTATTGACAAAAGAATAATCTTTTTGTTGAAAATTCAATTTCTTCCTTAAAAATAAAACAACTTTTTTGAAAATATTATTATTTCAGGGTAGAAAATTCAACTGTTTCGTGAAGGATTCGTCTTTTTGGCTTCCAAATTCAACATTTTTTATGAATTCTTTTTTCTATATTGCCTGAAAAATCTTTCTTTTTTAAAGATTTATATATTTTGTTGAAAATCCTTTTTTTTAATTAGAGCATGTAATTGAGAATGTAAATGTTCCACTTTGGGTCAAAAATGTACCCTTCTCAGGTGAAAATTCAACTATTTGGGAGAAAGTTTATTCCTTTCGTTGAAGCTTCATCATTTCACTTGAAAAATAATTTATTTGGTTAAAAATTTATCTATTTTGTAGAACATTTTTTTTGTCGTTGAAAATAAATAATTGTATTTGAAATTTATACACTTCTTTCCTGAACTGGAGACAGCCCTAAATAAATTTGTATATTTTAACAAAAAAATTGGTAGCTTTCCACTATCGAATTAGAGATTTTTTACTAATCTTTAGTGGCTCACTTTCCTCTAATTGAATCAGTAGTATTTCACGAGTAATTAGTGATATTTCATTAATTTAGGTTCAGAGAGTACATTAAAAACAAATTTCATTCGACTGAGGAATAATTCATTTTTCGAAAAAAGAAGATGACTTTTTACTAAATAGTTGAACACTTCAAACAAAAGAGATGAATTTTAAAGAAAAAAGTTCAATTTTCACCCGAATAGTTGAATTTTTAACCTATAAGGATGAATTTTCTTCCATGTAGTCGAACTTTTAAAGAAAAAGGAATTAAATTAAACCTGAAACAGTTTCATTCTCAACATGATAGTTGAATTTTTTGAGCCAGAAAGATGAATTTTTTAGAAGACAGGTAAATTTTTAATTCAGAAGGATGGATTTTTTTTCTCAAAAATATTAATTCCTGAGAAAAATTTAATACTTGACATTTCAATAAAAAAATTTGAATTTCAAGTCAGAAAAGTAATGTTAAAAAAAAACGAATCTCAAACATCATAGTTCAATTATTCAACGAATTATATGAATATTGAATAATGAACAAATGTTTCAATTCCATAAATTAGTTGAATTTTCAAACTAAAAAGACTTTCTAGTTAGAAAAGCAAAAAAAGTCCACAAAATTATAATTTGAAGTAGAAAGTAGTTTCTGAAATGATATAAAAATTTCTGATAATGTTTATTTTTCAAGTTCACTTAATAATTTTTTATGGTTATATTAATATAATTTTGCTATGATCCTTGAGAAACTTCAAAAAGAATTTTGAACATTTCTGATATGTTGAAGAAGTCTAATTCTTTTTTTTGATAGGATTTTTTTAAATTTTTAGGATATTTCATATTGAAATAAATCTTCAGAAATCTTTCAAAGTTTATAAATATTTGTAATCTTTTCTAAACTTTTCCAATTTCTGAATATCTTTTAAAATGATTTGAATTACTCCCTAAATTTTGTAAAATCTTTCAAAATTAAAAAAAAAAATTGCCTTCAAATCTTCCCGATTTTTTTCAACATTTTTAGGAGTCTTTTGAAATGTTATGCTATTTCTGTTTAATTTTCTTTGAATAGTGCTTTAAATTGTTTGAAATCTTTTCAAAATACAAATTATTTTTGAATGATTCAAAAACTTCTAAGTCTTTTGAATATCTTTCAAAATGATTCGAGTTTTTCCTAAATGTTTTTTTTAATTCTCGAAAAGAATATTACCTTATATCTCCAAGATTATTTTTTTTCACGTTTAAAAATCTTGCGCAATGTTTCAAAATATTTTTAAATATTCTCTTCAAATCATTTTTGAATATGAAGAATGAATTTAAATTTTCCCAGGAATCTCAAGAAAAGTTTTTTATAATCTTGAAACATTTCAAACCCTTCAAAAAGCTTCAGATTTTTCTTTCGAAACATAGGAAAATTGTCTGAAGATCTTTCACATTCTTTCTCGGCACAAAATTGATAGCGGAATTGCAGATTTTGTAAATGTTTTTTATTGTGATTTAAAAAATAAAATTAAAAGAGACGAGGGTAATAAAAGAAGAAAGGGGTTCTGCAGATTGCCTTCTTTTTCCATTCATTTTTTAAATTTGAATTTAGATATTCAAGAGCATGTTGTTAACATTTGTTTATTGTTTTTTTTTCAATTCAATTTTGTAATCTTTCAAGTAATGAAAAAAATGCTTCTTGAGATTTCTGAGGAAATTTTAAATCATTTTTTATTTTGGAAAATGAATTTGAAGAAAAAATTGAAACAGATTTCAAAACATTAAAAATGATTTTCTAAAATTTCTGAGAAGAATTTAGAAGATTTTAAAGCGACATTTTTCAATTTTGCAAGATTACCGAATTTTACATAGAATTCGAGTAATCTTGAGAAACACTTAGAAGTATTGAAAAAGTTTTAAAAAAAATTGAAAACTAGAAAAGATTTTAAAAAATTGAAATCAGGATGTAGATTTTTGACGATTTTTAACAAAAAATGTACAAGTTTTTCGAGAATTTCAAATATTAAGAGAAATAAAATTTTAAAAAAATAATCTGGGAAATTTTAGGGAAATTAATGGATCTAAACGATTGAGACTTTGTTTGAATAATAAATGTTTAATAAAATAAAAAATATGTTCTTGAAAATAACAGATGTATTTGTTCACGAAAATTGTGAATTGCGACAATTTTTATTTAATGTTTTATATCCAGTTTTAAAAGCCCTATCTCCTTATTTTTGGATAATTTCAGAAAAAAGCAACTTCTTAGATTGAAGAATGACAGATGTAAGCTTTTGTATACAAAAAAATGTATAACAATTATATAAATAAAATTCAGATTAATTATGTTGTTGAATGTTCTAATATAGGGAAATTACAACAATAATTCCTGAAAAGCACCTTCTTGTATTAAGAAATTAAAGATCTATGCTTTTGTTTATAAACGTATTTATAATAATTATAGAAATACATTTTTGATCACTTCTCTTGGTTGATTATCACAGATGATGTAATTTCAACAAAAGTTAAAGAAAATTTGTTTAAAGAGCAATAACTGAAAATTGAGAAAGTTGTTTATAGAAATTGTTTCTAACAATTTCGAGAATTGTTATGTAATGCCTTCTATCCATTTGTAAAAATCCTCTGAATGTATCGTTCGTGAGAAAACGTTTCTTTTTCTATTTAGAAAGATAAATGTAAGTTTTTGTTTATAACAATATTTATAACAGTCATATAAATGAATTTTCAAAAACTCTGTCGGTTGATCATTACAAATAAGATACTACGAATAATAATTGAAGAAAAAAAACATTTTTTTCTACAAGGAAACGACAGATTGAGATATAGTAATAACTTTTATTAAATGCTACATATTCTGATCATTCCTTTATATTACATTAAATTTACATATTCTCCCTCAAGAAAAAACTCTATCGCTTTGATACTACAGTAACTGTGACTGTTTTTAAAATATCTGTACCAGTATTAGCCTAATTGTTTTTCCTTCATTTAAACAATATTTTCTCATAATTTTTTTTTATATAGCACACAAGAGAAATCGCAGAGAAACCGATGTATAGTACAACGGACTTAAGTTTGGCTGAGGTCGAGCGGCAAGCGAGCCAAACTTTTTTAAAAATCATTTTTTTTTATTTGAAACCTTATACTAGGCCATAATGCCGGTTTATACTAACAATAGTTTATAATCAGATTGTAGGAAGATCAAAAGTCGTCACACATATTATCCTCCGTTATGCATGCCAGCATGCCCGCTCTGCCCATCTCTGAAAATAAAGCGATATTCAATTTAAACAGTAGCTTTATGAATTTCATGTAATACAATGTATTTCATGATTGTTGTTTCGAACAAAAGCAGATTTGAATTTTTAATTGAAATCAGTTGAAATGATCAACAAAAGACAAATTTGAAAGAAAATACTTGAGTCCTGAACCAAACAAGAAATTCTTTTGCACTATGGAAAAATATCCATTGGCTGTCAGTTTAAAAAACGTTTCTTTAATTCAGAGCAATTTCTTTTGATTCAAAGAAATTTCTTTTCTTCACCGAAATTATTTTTTGTTTCCATAGAAATTTTTATTTAATTTGAAGCGGCAGTGAGGAGAAAGTGGTATGGGCGTTCATCAATATTAAGAGAGGTAAAAGTACAGAGTTAGGCAGCATGAGAAATAGCAAGGGTGAAATGCTATATGATACAGACTAGATACTAGACGCTTTGAGAGACTCTTTTAAGAAATTATTGGGAGGTGAAGCTGTAGGGCACCACAACTGCGATATAGAACGCGATACGTTAGAAAATCCAATTGAGGAAGCCTGTGCCTGTGAGTTTAGGCATACAATTGAGAAGTTAAAAATGTTAAGGCTGCTGGTGTAGATATTATCAACTAGTAGTGTGGGTGGAGGGAAATTTTATCAAAGAATAGTACGTAATTTGTGTATAAAATATTCAATGAACTTACGCATGTTGATGAGGATTATTATAGATATTCAATCTGTCCGTAACTTGCGCATCAGTTGCGCATGGTAGCGCAGCTTTGATGAGATTTTTCAATAACTTGTTATCATCAGCTTTCGGATCTTTGTGTGCAGATTCAGCAGCGTTAAGAGTTCGATAAGCAGTTTCTGCGTTGGCCATCCTAGATTTGTAGTCTCCACATGATGCTTTCAACTCCGCAGCAGTTATATTAAACAGAAGCGATAGCATATTTTCTATTGGCAACCCGAATTCCGAAACAAAAGTGGTTTCTGAGAATCCTGAAAATTGGATAAAAATTACATCATTAATAGAGTTTTTTTATTCTCTATTAAAGAAACGCTTCAAATTAAGGATCATCTAAAAGTTAGGTAAGAAGATTTGGGGGTTGGGGGATCTAGCAGAGGAAATCTAGCAGAAATTCGATCGTTTCAAATAAAAATGAACTCTTCGACTACGAAAAAAAAAACACATCTATTTTTTTTCAACCAAAAATGAAATCGTTGCATGTTGAGTTGAAAAAAATTAATCTTCAACTGAAAAAGATCGAATCTTCAATAAACTAGTTAGATTTCGACCCAAAAATATCAGGGCGGAATAAATGAATCCAAAAATTGGATTTACAACAGAATAAATTAATTTTTAATCACTTAGTTGAATTTTGAACTAAAATAGGTAAATTTTCAATCAAAAATAGAATACTATTTTCAGGTAAAAAACTGAATTTTCAACAAAAAAAGATTTTGTAACAAAATAGTTCAATTTGCGACGAATGAAATAAATTTTTAACCATATACTGTGAGAGATAAATTTTCAATTGAAATTATGTATAAAATTTAAATTGTTAGGCAAGTTTCGACAAAATAGTTGAATTTTAAACTAAAAAAGTTACATTTTCAATCCAAAATGGAATACCTTTTTTAGTTCAAAAATTTATTTGCATACGAGTAAAAGAAACGAATTTTGAACAAAATAGTTAAATTGCCAAAAAAGAGATAAATTCTCAACCACAAAGATAGATTTTTTAACCAAAATGAAACAATTTTTGTAGTAAAAAAATTTATTCTCAACCAAAAGGAAACAAATTTAAAAAACAAAAAATTCACAAAATAGTTCAATGTTCATCCAAAGAAATGAATTTTCAACTGCTACGATGAACCTTTTTAGAAAAATGGATTTTTGACCAAGTATGTCAAATTGTAACCATGCAGTTGAATTTTGAACTAAAAAACATAAATTTTCAATCAAAAATAAAATAGTTAAATTCGTAGTTAAAAAAATTAATTTTCAACCAAAGAAGTATGAATTTTCAATAAACTGATTTGATATTTACCAACTAAAAAATACTTTTATTTGAAATGAGAATTGTTGTAAATGTAAAAAAATGCTCATAGCAATTTGTGGATGTCCCAAACAAAGAAATTGTTTTAATTAATTTGATTTCTTGACTTATACTCACCGACAGAAAGTGCCAAAAAAGTGAGGATTAAGAGCTTCATCATGGACGTAATTCAAAAATTAAAAAAAAAATCGGAGAGTCATACTTTTAGCAGCATAAATTAATTTTACTTTTTTCTTCTACTGATGTCGGGATACTGATTTTGGGCCACTTATATACTGAAATTTTTCAAAGACTAACCTGGTTTACATTTTAAATTGTTTCATCATGAATAGAAAAGACGCGTATGAAATGCATTTTTTCTTATCCAGGTTTTATTCACCAGACCTTAAACTCGTTTCAAATAACATGTTTTTCAAATAGAATTTAAAATTCCTCGCATTTTTTAATTCAATTGTTTTTGAAACTTTTTTCGTATTTTCGGATTAAAAATTCAACAATTTAGCAGAAAATTCATTGTTTTGGCTTGAAAGTTGAATATTTTGAATGAATATATTTTCCTTTATTGAATATTATTTTCCTCATTTTACGCCCTCAATCGATGAAAATAATAATTATTTTTTCTGTAAAGTGACTTGTCAGAAATATGTTTTCCACTTTCTCGTAATTGGGTCATATTACATATTCGGAAACGACACTTGTACTATGTTTAAAGAAGATAATTTTGTCTGGTACACATCTATCTAATACATACACATATAAATATCTTATAAATTAAAATTTAAAATTTTCAATTTTTCAAAAACATTATTAGTCAAAGTTAATTTTAATAGTATTTTTTTTTTATATCAGAAAATGGTTCTTAACATTCAGATTTTGAAAGTAAAGTTTTCTATGGCTAAAATTCAAAACAAAAATCCTGTGCAAGAAATTTTGTAAAAGAAATAATTGTATTTGAATATTATTTTTATTTTGGAAATTGACATTTTCTACTACATTGAATTTTTTTTTAATTGGTTGTAAAAAATTTCATTTGAAATTTTCCTATGAATTTTAGAAAAAAAATTATTATCCTAAACCCTTTTGAGCTCCTTAAAAAGCTTCAAAATTTCATTTTGAAATCTTCAAAACCTGCATATTGTTTTAAATTGTTCGAAATCTTTTCAAACTACAAATTATTTTTGAATGATATCAAAACTTCTAACTGTTGATTTATTCTGAATGAATTTTCTCAAATTTTAACTTATTTCATCTGTTGTGGTTTTGATATGAACAATTTTTCTCACATCACTCTCTCAATCGACGAAAATAATAATTATCTTTTCAATTAAGTAATTTGCTATAAATACGTTTTTTACTTTTTTGTAATTAGGTTAAGATAGCATTATTTGGCAATGACATTTGTACAATGTTTAAACGAAATAATTTTATCTAGGACACATCTGTTTACTACACATATATACAAACATCTTTTACATCGAATCCAAAAATTCCAAATTTTCTAATAAATATTATTAATAAGTAGAGAATTTTAATTGTAATTATTTTTTTCGAGGTTTTTTAATATTAGGAAATGATCCTTAACATTTTGCTATCACACTATAACTTGTAAAATTTTTTAAACTTTCAAAGAGATGAAGAAAATGATAGAAAAAATATTGGTACCATTCTTCTTATTTTTCCGTATTTACAAACATGTTTAGAAAAACTTTGACATTTATCAAGATATTTAGAAGTTCCTGAGAAAATTTTAAAAGATTTTTCATTCTGGAAAATGAATTTTAAAAGAAAATTGAAGCAGATTTCAAAACATTTTAAATGATTCCCGAAAAGTTTGAAGAAGAATGTAGAAGATTTTGAAGCGAAAATTTCTCAATTTTGCAATTTAAAAAAAAATTCATCAAAATTTGGATTTTTCACGATTTTGAACAAAAAATCCACAAGTTTTTCAAGAATTCCAAATTTCGAAAGAAATAGAATTGCTGAAAAAGAATCTGGAGAATTTAAGGGCAATTTTTTTAGTGTTGTAAGATTTTCCAACAACTGAGGGCAAAATACGAAATATTTTAAAAGATGTCTCGAATTTTCGAAAAAATTTGAAGAATATTTAATAATTTGGAAAGATTGAAAAAAAAAGAAAACAAATGTAAATTTTTGAAGATTTTGAAATGCGTTTGAGTATTGAAAAAAGATTAGAAAATATTTGAAGATTCACAAAATTGTTGAAAAAGAATCTGGGAGATTTTAAGGAAATTTGAGGAATAATTTTAGTCAGTCTAAACTGCTAGAGGTTCTAAATACCTCTTAGGCAGAACTGAATTATACGTTTTCCGCATACCTGAAGCTTTCAAAAACCTTTTTGAATTTTTTAATAATCTACAAGAATTATTGATATCATCTGTTACATTCCGAATTTTAAAATTTCACGTAACACCTACTCAGACGCAACCCGCCTCACTTTGAGGAAAACCAAGAGACAATTTGGTCGTACATATATTTGACCAAGCGCGTAATTAACTCTTCTGATCGTGTAGCTAATCATGGTAAGCGAGCCGCCACCGATAAAGTAGAGACCGCAAGGTAATGAGCAGCGCGATACCATGGGAAGGTACAGACTCGGAGGATACCGATAGTTCAACAGATAATTGAATAATCGAAAATTATCCATAAATACATATATGTTCATAAACTGAATGAATCGAATAATGAATTAGTCATATAAGTATGTATACACGAAAATGTATGATAGAAAAGTAACGATTTAAAGTAAACCAGTCATTCACCTGAAACAGCACGTCGTGCAGTGCGCAAGTGAAGTAGTATGTAAATGGTCATACACATTGTAACCGAATGTGTCCAACCAAGATTACTGAATATCATTAAGCTA
>CAKNXH010058750.1:102437-124715 GCA_932178445.1 Andricus quercusramuli | reverse complement strand
CAAACAACGTATTGAAATAACTTATAACATCCTGATCTCATCAGTCACTTGACTTAGTCCGTGGCTATGACGAAAAACCGGGGTCACCCGAGAAAAAGTTTGAAAAAAAAATTATAATATTTAAATATGAATTTAAACTGCGTTAGAGGTGCAAACTCTTGTATACTGTGCAGCTGTGGCAACCGTTAGAACGTTGGGCCGCAGAACTAGGCCTATAAATGCAGTCTTCGCCCCAAGACAGGAGCGAGATCCGCCATGGAAGATCAGGTTGGATATGGATGTCAGCAAAGTAAGGTGCAAATTGGGTCGATTGACTCAATATAAAAAAGGAAATCGAACCAGAAAGCTGATACACCATGTTATTAAAATCATCCACCCTCGGTACATCGAGACATTGACACCAGCAATATTGGATGAGATTATAGACTCCCAGCGGCAGAGACTTGATGTTCTTACTGCTAGACTGCGTCGGTACAAGAAAAGTAGTGCAAGAAGGCAACAAAATCGAACCTTTCAGACAGACGAAAGAATGTTCTATCGTGAACTGAGTGTACAGCAAAATAACCAGCAAGACACCGAAGTCCCTCAATTGGGAGAAATGACTAACTATTGGTCAGACGTTTGGGGAAAAACTAACAGAAGCAATTTGGACACTGCGTGGTTCCAACTAGAGAAAGCAAGAGCAAGCAATAACCCTGAAATGGAGCTGACGAACATCACAGCTTTAGATGTTTCAGCGGTTTTGAAAAAAGCATGTAACTGGAAAGCTCCAGGTCCGGACATGGTGCACAATTTCTGGTATAAGTACCTTACTTGTGTGCATCCTGCGTTGGCACGGTGTTTCCAGAAGATCATCGAACCTCCAGATCTGATGCCAGGCTTTATGCTGCAAGGTACTACGTATATGTTGCCTAAAAAACCAGACGCTCATAATCCATCTGAATTTCGACCGATATCCTGTCTTCCAACAATATATAAATCTCTTACAGCTATCATAGCAGATAAGGTTTATTCTCACTGTGACGAGAATGACATCCTTACAGAAGAACAAAAAGGATGTTGTAAAAACTCCCGAGGCAGCAAAGATCTAGTCACCATAGACGCTGTTGCCATGACGCAAGCTCGTAAACACCAAAGGAACTTGCACATGGCATACATTGACTACAAGCAAGCGTTTCCTTCCGTACCACATGACTATTTGCTTGAAGTCTTAAAAGTATACAAAATTTGTCCACGCATCATTGACTTTCTAAGTCGTGCGATGATGCTTTGGGGTACAAGAATCAAGTATTTTGATCATGGACAACCGAGGATAACTAGATCAATACGCATTAAGACGGGTATATTCCAAGGAGACTCCTTCAGTGCATTATGCTTCTGTTTAGCGTTGAACTCACTGAGCAAAACTTTAAATAGCATGTCTGATGGGTTCCGAGTAAATGATAATGAGGATGGTCATCAAGTGACCCATCTTCTATACATGGATGACCTGAAGCTATACGCTAGTTCGGACGAGAAACTGCAGCAAGTGATTGATGTTACAAAGCAGTTTTCCAATGATATCAACATGGAGTTTGGACTAGATAAATGCCGAACAGTGCATTTAACCAGAGGAGAATTAGGGACCGCAGAGATAGATAACGATTTCGGAAATGACATTGAGGCAATGGCTGAGGGCGAGTCATATAAATGCCTGGGTATTCTTGAATCTAAGGGTATTCAGCATATGATAGTTAAGAAAAGCCTAACGACTGCCTTCACTACAAGACTCAGAATGGTTCTGAAAAGTTCTCTCAACTCGGCAAACAAGATCAGGGCAATCAACACAAGTTACACAGTTGCGAGACTATTTTAACAGCAAGCGAGATGTTACGCTTTACAACACCATCTGTAAAGCGGATCTCGACTACACGCCCTTGAATTTGTCCTCAGAGGAGGCCTTGAATATCAGGGCAGAAACCATAGTTAGTTAGTTTGTAATGTAGGCGGGGAGGGCTCCGTGAGGTCCCAACCCCTGGCGCTCAAGCTAAGAAGCCTATTGTGCCACACCCGTGTTTATTCTCAAGGCAGTATTCCGAACCCAGCCATCTTTCACCGAGTGTATTTAGATCTCGGTGGTTTCCGTTGTTATCAACGTTCTGAGATTGTAACTCTCAGGTGCCAGGCATACCTATCGCACAGTAAACGACGTCCTCCTTTGTTGATCAGGCAAAGTGATCCTCGCCCACTCTGCCATTCGGCAGCCTCCCTAGCAGGCTAGGGTGTACGGAGCGATCCCTCTGAGGTCATCAGCTAGATGTACAGATTCGAAGCACTGTCCTGGTGTGTTATGTCAGTGTACGTGTGTGTGTTCATTACTCGAAATTGGCCAGCGACCATCGAGCGTGGTGCCTCCCATAGAAGCTCCCAAGCGCAAGATGAACGCTGACTCATTTTCGAGTCTTCACAGAATCGGCTTCGACCTCCAAGGCTATTCCCCTCGACATGGGGCCCCACCTTGGTACGATACCAGCTTTTTCTGAGGGGAACTACAGTTTAAGGCGGGTTCCGAACCACCGAAACCCCGGTAGAAGTACATAGAAAAATTTCCATTGGTACCCGGCTCAGAGATCGAACCCCAGACCTCCTGCATGGAAGTCCGACGCGCTATCCGCTGAGCCACCGAGGCCCCTTGGGCAGAAACCATAGAGGAATTAGAAACGCAATGGAGCAACAACTTGCCTTAAACCTAGGACTCTTAACAGAATGGATGCCTTTCTATAGATACATTCCAATGTCCGTTTTAGAAAATGAAGATTACATCTTATATTGGGATGTGACTATCCAGACGGATCATTACATCCGAGCCAATCGACCTGACATCGTGATGCGAGAGAAAAAAGGTGGAAGAGTCTACATCATCGACATTGCTTGTCCGCTCAACCGAAATTTGCAGGCAACCTATACAACCAAAATTCATAAGTATAGCGAGCTAAGGCATGAAGTTAAGGCAATATGGAGGAATGTGAAACATGCATCTATTCATCCTATTGTGATTTCGACTACAGGCAATGTGCACGCAAGATGCACTGAACATCTTGAACATTTAGGAGTCAGTAGGGTACTGGCGGCAGCTCAAAAGGCGGTTTTATTAAACACCTGTCGCATTGTAAGAAACTTCCTTGACCATCAGGAAGCAAGTGACTAAGAACCTATGGCGTGATACATGGTAGCTCTAAGAAAGCATCCAGAGGCGACTGGTGTCACCTTCAACACTCACGTCCTCAATAGTGGTCAATTTTGGGAGTCCATTGCTTATGACACATTGAGGTTCGGTCATTATTTTTCTTTAGAATTACTCGAAATTGCGTACACTTTAATTAAAATGGAGAATACTTTTCGTAAAATTGCCAGCTTCAAAAGTATGAATATTAACTTCAGAATTGGCGTTTTTAGCCTTCTTTTTGGAAAAAATCGGGGTTCTTTGCAGACATACAACTCTGCGCCTATTATTGAAGTTTCTTTTTTTTTTAACTTTCCCAGAATTTTCTAAAGTTTACGAAAGCAATTTACGAAAACACGGTTTTTGGAAAATTGTTCAAAAATATTTTCGGGCAGCGTCATCGTTATGTTTGGAAAATTTGAAATTCCCATACCATTGAAATTCTCAGTGAAATGCTATAGAAAAAAAATATGATTTGAATAATTATTAGATGCCTGGACTAATATGACGAGAGTTTTTTAAACGAAAAGTCATTGTTTTTAGTGGTAATGTTGATAGACTGCAATTGGCCTTTCTATATGTATTGTGCTTCAAACCTTCCTTGCCACTCTGCAATAGTAAATTTTGGATTACAAAATAAACGGGAAGGTTGTTAATAAAATTTCCTTTCATATAAATCTCTGTAAGAATTTCAGAACTTTGCAGGTATGAAAATGGAATGTGCGTTATTTTCAATACTTCCCACGTGTAAATTATATGGAAACAATCAAATATTTATAAAGCAGATCGTTATATCTTGTAGTCTTAAGAAATAAGAATATTCTTTCCTTTTTCAGTTCTGAACTTTTTTTAAATAAAAGATTTGGGCAAAGCAACCATTTTTTACATAACAATTGAAACTTTTGTTACCGTATTGTTGAAAGTATAGGAAATATGATTTTTTTTTGTTTTGGTAAAAATATCTATTCTCCTACTCAGGAGCCCTGTATTAATTACGTGAAGAAATTAATTACTTCACAATAATTATTAATCGGAAAATTCCCGTAATGGGGCATTATATGTCTAATTTTTCCACTTACATTAAGAATGCTAGAATTGCAAGAGCCCGCACTGTTGGAGAATATTCTTCTTTCAACGTGTAGGTTAATAAATATCAATTTTGTCGTATAAATACGTCCAAATTATACAAATAATTTAAAAAGTTGAAACCCTCAAGTATATTGTATATCATATTTTATTGGAGAAGTAAGAGAAGAAATGTGTTTCTTGTTTATTAGTTCGTTATTTATTATTATCAGATTTTGTTATTGTTATACTTTTAATTTTTGTGAATGTTGTGTGAGAATCGCAATTTTAATTTTTGTAAAGTGTTTGAATGAAACAATTTCTGCACTTGAGCTCTCGAATTCAAACCCGCCAAAAGCTCGAAAACGTTAAAAGCGTCACCTCGGGTCTCAAGGAATGGGAATTTTCAAATTCACAAAATTAATTTTTTATATATAGGCTTCAATAAGTTATTAAAACATAAATCATCACAACTCGTACAAATTTTATTGAAACTGTTTGAAATTGAGTACACGTACAAAGTATACTCAGCGAATGCCTGCAAAATAATAAAAAGTTGAAAATAACCTTTTGTTTAATAATATCCAATTGAAAATTAAGGCCGGTCGGTAACCACATTTACCTAATTTCGGAGATAAGAAGTATCGAGGCCACTTCAGACTAAAAACAAAGTCCAGCAAGAAAGTTTTTTTATATAGTTCAAAGAAAATACCTGGAATATTTTAGATAAATTCATCAAAAATTGACTCAAATATATACTTTGAAAATAGTACGAGAGTCGGGTGAGTTATTGGATCCGAGACCTCAACTGTACCCCTAAGATCGTGATAAAATGTTTTTTTATTTATAAGTTTAAAAAAAAGTTTTACCCACATTATTAAGATTTTTTCCACGAGTGCAGAAAGATAAGTATGAGAGTAGAGAATGTAAAAGTACAAAATCAAATAATTTAAAAAATGCCCATACATTCTATTATAATTCTAAGAAAATAATTATTGTATGCGAAGGATATTATTGGGTACATTTTTATTTGTGTATTTATTAATAAGTTCACGTGTTTGTTATGGTTACAACTTAAAAGCAAATAATATTCAATAAATGCTCACATATTGTAATAATAATGACTATTGTAATTAATCATTCTATAAGAAAAGAATTACTCGTCTGGGCGAATCAAAAAATTTCTAATGGGGTCGTTTTAAAAAAAAAGTTCTTTTTTTCCAATTTTAACTTGAAATATCAAAATACAAAGTTTCAAATGAAAAAAGTATCGGTGGATATTTCCATTCATGGAAATATTGGAAGAAAGTTAATAGTCAGAATATAGTTCGGAAAGACCAGTCCAGGTATAAGGGTTCTAAATTTTTTGCAGTTCGACTCATGTACACGGCACACTCTCTTCACCTACCCCACTCACACACGTTAAGCGTAAAAGCACTGGTTCGTGGCACTAGCGCCTCCGCGTTGCTGGTTCCCTAACTAAGCCTTCCCCTGCCGTCTCGCTCGCCTTGGCATGCTTCAAGCTGCCCATTGCATTGTCGCCTCTGTAAGTCTATACCAGCCCCATGCCACTTCTCATGGAGGCCTGTGGAAAATATTGACATGAGAGTTGACGGTCGCCGTGCGGTGGCGCCAGCTATGCACTTGGCCTAGAATTCAAATAATGCAAGGCAAAAGTGTTAAAATAATAAAGTTTGTTGAAGAAAAATAATTTTCTGATAGTTCTGGGTAAAAGATAATGAACTTTAAGATATTTTTAATCTTTTGAGTTGGAAATAATTTGCGAAGATCATAAAATTCACTGGTTTTAGACGAAAATCGCACTGCATTCCTACTAACTACAACAAATCATTATTCATACGCAATTAAATCAGACAAATAATTATTTGTGTAATTTTTAAATATCCGAAAAGAAAATCCTCTAAACTTGATAATAGTTTTTATTATATTATATAATATATAATATAATATTTACTTTATCTATTTAATAATTTAATTTCATTTCGGATTTTAAAATATTTAAAAAAACAAATCATGTGTTTTAATGCACTTCTTAGAGAGGGGGTAGGTAAAATTAATAAAACAAAACCTAAGTTATAGAATTAAACATTTTTTATATATATTATATATATATATATATTATAAGTTGTTAGTGAAAGTCAAATATTGAACATACATATGCTTTCACGCAACAACAAATTAATAACCATTTTTTAATAGAAAATAATGAATTTTTTATATAAATATATATTTATTATATAAATATAAATTTCTTTTCGCCTCTTAGTATTTGTATACATGTCTTTTCTTTATAAATAATTTATATCTAGTGTATAAAATATTAAATATTTTAACAGATTCTATTAAACATCTTAAATAAGTCTTTTTCCTCCGTATAAACTAACAATCTTACAAAATGACTATCACAAAGTGTTTCCGAAACTAAGAAATCAGTTCTAGGTTCGTGAAGTTTAAGTTGCTACTAAGTTTGCAGCTTTTTTCTTTATCAAGTTTTCATTTTTTTCATTAGCCATTTTAATTTTTGCAAACCGAAATAGTTCAAAAATCCTTGAAAAGCTTCAAATTTTTATTCCAAAATCTTGAAACATCTACACGTTGTTTTACATTTTTTCAAATTATGAATTAATTTTTAAATTTTTTCAGACCTCTTAAATTTCTTTCAAAATGACTCAAATTATTCCGGAAATTTCCCTTAAATCCTGCAAAATAAAAAATATTTACTTAAAATCTTCCATATTCATTTTTGACAATTTAAAAAAACGTTTAAAATCTTTTTAAATATTTTCTTAAAATTAATTTTTCAAAATAAAAAGTCATTCTCAATTTCCCTAAGAATGTTAAGAAAATGATTTTTATTCTTTTGAAGCCTTTCACAATTCTTAAAAATCTTCTAAATTTTTTGTTCGAAACCTGCACAAATCTATATTTTGTTTTCAATTAGGCCGTGGGCTAGTCACACGGAAATTTCGGTACGAATAGCCAAATTTTGTCGGTGTAAGTAGACGCTTCGTTTAAATTATTCGAAATCATTTCAAATTTTTAATTGAAACTTAATTCAACTTGCTTGAATTTTTTCTAGGAATAATAATAGATGTTCAATATTTATTATACTTCGAAATTCAACAATTTTGCTTGCAAATTACATTTTTTGAGATAGAACAATCAAAATTCTGACGTTCAAAGTTTAACTTTTTTGTTTAATTTTGAATATTTGATTTACAATTACTGATTTTAAATGAACAGTCAAAAATTTCTAAATATTAAGCAAATGTTATTTTTCCTAATTAACAAATTTCAAATTTTAAAGTTTAAAATTGTAAACTAAAACAAGATTTTCAAATTTAATAAAAGTCTTTAAGTATGGATATACTGTTTTGAAGTTATTTCACAATTTTAAATCATATATAATGTTTTAATCATGCGTTTACATTTATTTAACTACTAAGACTTTCCAATTTTAACAGTTTAATCTTCAACGTTAAAATCTGGAAATTCTTAAATTTTTAACTGATTTCCAATCGTGTTGTAAAATTAACTATTATTCAGTTGTTAATCCTTAATGCACAGTTCAATTTAAAAAATCATTATAATTGATATTGACAGTTGACCAACTAAAAAGATTTTTTATCAAAAATTTTCGATTCCAAATGCTTGTGATTTAAAAATTTCCAAGTCTTTAAGACTTCATTTTTAAATTCTTTTAATGAAAAATGTACGGTTTTCCCCGGTCTCATAAAATTCCCGATCATTTTCCAGTTTCCCGGTCCAGCTGTCATCCTGAAAATAGATTAAGATATCATTTTTTTATAATCTAAAGTACAAAGACGTTTCTTTGGATTATATTGAATAATATGCTCATTATTCAAAGTTAATATTAACAATAAGATAGTATTTTTAAAAAGAGAAAAACTTTACAAATAAAAAGATATATCTATAAACTTTATATGTAACATTTACCGTTGCCACAACACTTCCATCAAGTCTCCTAAAAACCTTTTCTCGGATAATATCTTCTGGGTTGAAGTGCAACGAACAAACTGCATCACCAGGCTTCAGTTTGACATCATCCCTTAAAATAGCTATTTGCCATTGTTTAATAATATTTGGATCATTTGGCACTGTGAAGAATTGAATCTTGTTATCTTTGTCCTGCTCCCGATTACTTTTATTTCCCGATTTACAGTCAAAACAAACGCACTTCACCATTTTTTGTTAAAACTTTCAACACCGCGGATATTCTGGAGCATCGGTAAATAGATGAGGATTTTAACGTCTAAAATCAGTTTTTCGGAGTTTTATTTCGCTTGGGAGATGGAAAATGTCTCAAAGATCACTAAAAACACTTAAAAATTAATTGACACTGTCATTATATTATTTTAAATATGTTATTAAATTCAATATTAACATTTTGCCATGCATTTGCAACGATCATAGGCCAAGTGCATAGCTGGCGCCACCACACGGCTACCGTCAACACATAGTACATTTTCAACTCAGAGTTCCAGGGGGCTGGTCTATACCTATCTTCCCTCTAGTCTACGGTCACACAACCCTACGCCAGAGCACATGATCTAAAAATACACGGTCTAGCCACGCGTAACTAAAAAAAAGTTAACCAATAGACCTTTTCATTTAAGAGCGGATGCTTAGGCGCCGCCATGATACGTAGCGGGCATTTAAAGTTTTCGAACACTATCGTTAAAATGTACACTGTGATACCAAGTTTTAATGTTAAATTGTATGAAAAAGATGTGCCAGGTGCTGAACTGCAGCACAAAAAGGTGGACGAAAACCCTATCTGTCAGTTAAAAAGGTGGTTGAAGTGCAGAAAACAATGTACCAAAGGGAAAAAGCAACAACTTGTTGACCGGTATGTAGAATGCAGGTTATGTTTACATCATGTATATGGCATAGTTAGAATAGTAGAAAAATAGTGCTTTACATAAAAATGAAATTACCTGTAATGATAAAAACATTTGTAAAAAACGGTTAATGAAGCATTTTCAAAGACATGTAGTTAAAAATGAATTAATAGCTGCCATTATAAGGGAGTTGTCAGTTTTGAAATTCATGTAGTTTGCTAAATACATGAGTGGATGCAAATTATTTCATTTTTCATTTTCAACTTATCCATAAATAAATCAACAATTAATTTCATAAAAATAATGAATGCATTGAATTTATGTAAAGTTATAGTACGCCATGTCCCTCTATTGTGAAACTGGGAAAATTAGGTTCAAAGTTTGACGATAATATACCCTATAGAAACGTTGTCAAATGCCGAAATAAGCTTATCGTACAAAAACAATGCATGATCAAGAACATATTAGCACAAATGTTAATGCTATTATGAATTTATTTTATCCGATGTGGAAAATTGGTTTTGGACATGGCATAATATGAGATTAAAAAAATTCATTTTTTCTCAGAATACGCCATGTCCACAAAATATTTCTGAATGAACTATTTATAATGAAATGCTTAAGTAAATAGTGTAATAGGATAGTGCAATGAGCGAATATAAGTGCCTTTGTTCACATTTTTTATGCTGGAAAAATACATGTCCCTGCGCGCACATAACCTCACCCACATATCACTTTTACTGCATTCCGCGCAATTTTTAATATGCATTTTCAGTGCATAATCGGGAATGTTACCCTCTCGAAATATTAAACGGGGTTTTGGAAATGAAATAAAATAATAGTTACATTCTAAGTACGACTTGGACCGACTGTCACTTTTACAATTTCCAAAACAGCACCTCTTGGTCGCTCCAAGCTTTTTTCTTTTTAATAGATTTTCTCCTGGTAGATCAGACATTTTTTTCGTGGAAAGTGTTTTAACTTCTAATTGCTGGAAATATTTTTGTTTCGTTAATATTTACTATTGTCACATACGTCTCAGGGAGAACTGTACGAAACTCCCGGATATGTGCTATATATTTTTCGCGCTTGCGCAGCATCGTTTTCTTAAATGAAAAGTTCTATAGGAAGAACTCAGCCACCGGGGGCCATAATGGATAAGTTACTGCGCGAGAATGTAGTATATTTGAAAGGACCTAAATGTCATGAGAGAAGATTTCAAGTAAAAGATAAACTAATTGTACAATTTCTAAATCAATGAAATTAGTTTGAAAATAATGTGATACATGATATAAAATATTAAGAAATATATAACTTATTATCCTTGTAAAGTAGAGAAAATATGGATAACATAACCTCTCAATGCACATGAAAAATGTTACCTTTTAAGGCAAATGAAATGAAGTACCATTGCACAAATAAATAAATGCAAAATATCGATATCATAGTCTGTATTATGATAATATCAGTTCATGATTTCAAATCGTTTGAGTGAAGACCGAGACGCTAACGGTTGCTATGGTAACAAAGTGGCAGCCGGTGGCTGAGCGCGCGAGTGGGGCGAAACTGGTAGAGCTTAAGGCTGGACCGTGTATTCTTAGATCATGCCAGAGCATGAACTATGCAGGCTGCCTGCTTGCAGAGGCATGAAAGCACCTTAATACTTACTTTGAAACTTCTCATTTCTCATTGAAACTTTCGGCCGAAAGTTTGAAAAAGTATACATTTCTGAAACACATTGATATTTGTTGATCATCAAACGAACGATACGAAATAAATGCATAAACAATATTTTTAGTATTTGTGAAACAAGTGTGAATCATTTTCGGAAAGAAAAATAAGTAAGTACCTTTTAAAACAAAAACGCGATCAACCAAGCCGAAAATTCCTGTACAGGAATCTCTGACAATCCTGCGCGCACGAACCTGTACAGGTAATCTTGACGGTACCTGTCCAGGAATTTGTCGAAGAAAACTGTACATGATCCGGCAAAGGAAACTGTATGCAAGCCAACCGTTGAATGATCCCGTACAGGTTACTTCACAGAGTGAATTGAGGTATGGGTTCATGTACAGGAACTGCTCATGATCCTATAGGGACCTAATCTATCTTTCGATGGCGCTGATTCGCCGAAAAATTGCGGCGACCGTGGCAAAAGGGAGGTGAGCAAAGTTCGGAATCCATTGGAAACAATGCGAAGTAAAGTGAAATTATCAAATGCTTCCATAAATCGTACACATTTTGAACAATTGTTTTACCTTACATAAATTTGTTCTAAATCGCATACAATGTTTTCAAAATGCGTATAACTTATGACAGCATTCATAATTTTAATTTATTTTGTATTGTTTCCAATGTATTTCGAGCTTTGATCACCTTACTTTTGCCAAGGTCGCCGCAATTTTCGGTGGCGGCAGCACTATCGGAAAGATAGATTAGGTCCCTATATTAGAGATGGGGAGTGACAGTCATCTGACCGATTTCATGGAATTTGACGGTCACCTGACGGTCAGCATGAAATCGGTGAAATCATATGATTACGTAAAAATTAGATGTATTTTAAGTATAATGAATCATGTGATACGTTTCAACAGAAAAGGGAAGAAGTTTTATTGATAGCAGATATGAAATAAGTGCTTGTAATGTAAAAAAGTACACTTTCGTGACAACATAACCTATAAAGTGCCGCGAATTTTTGAATCGTGAATATTGATAATTTCAATGAGTTCAATTATTAAAACAATTTCGTGTCGTGTTTCGACTTGTAATACTATCAAAAATAATAAAACATTTTACAGGGTTATTTTATTTACTGGAGAGCAGTAAACTGAATATAAGTACACGTATATAGGTATATTTTAAAAGGAGCAGTAAAAGTGTATGAATTAAAACTATTCTTTCATAAATAAATTTTTATTTACTTATAACTTACTTAAAATGTATTACTATGTAATAATAAATTTTTAAAATATAAGATTACAAATAACGAATCGTTTAACGCTTTTTTTCTTTGAATGGAAGACTCCATATACATTATTATAGTGATAGATGTTTACTTGGAAATAATAAATATTATATAATAATTTATTTTTTTAAATGAAGATGATGGGAAACAAAATTCATTTTATGAATTTGTTTTTCTTCTAATGTAGTGTTACAAGCCTTTTTATTGTTAGATGTTAGTCTTCATGGTAGAGAGAAAAGTGTAGCAGCTATTCGGCTTAATTTATTGGTAGCACAAATTCCATTCCACCATGTGACAGGATTATGAATTATTTCCTCTTTCCATAGGAATTCGTTTCTCCACATACCCTCCTGACTTCTGTATTCTGCTAAAGCTGCAGAAATTTCGCCCAAAGTTCCTACTTTTAGGAATTGTCCTAAATTTAATATAAACATTACTCCTTTTAGATCCTCCTCCCGATTATTACCTCGTCCTTTATATCGAGGGTCGATAATGTTTGCCGCAAAATGAGCGGAAGTGAGAACATCCTCGAATCTTTTTTCTAAGCTATCTAATACGGCCTGTTGCTCCTCTAGTGATAAGATTAAATGCGTAATGTGATCGGTGAGGTGTTGACGTATTAATTTCTCCAATTGCGTTACCTTACTCAGTGGTGTGTTGTGCTTTTCTATTTCGATGATCCATGTTTGAATGGGCGAAAGTAGCCCGTATAAAGAAGTAGCACTTTCCCAGAAATTGTTGTCTAATATTTCTTTGACAGTTGAATGTGACACTTCGTTAGCGTTGCTGTCTTTCAGAATCAAAATCTTCAAAGTTTGCCTCCAATCTTTCAGTAACGTTTCAATATTAGTCAGAGATTTTTCAGGCTGTATTAGAGGCACCACTCGTTCCAGAACATTTAATTGAATTTGTTCCAATTGCCGAGTTAGTTCAATGTTTGAGGAAATATGTGTAATAATTTTTTTTAAATCAGCTTTTAGTGACAAATATGCTGGCAGGTCCAGTATGTCTTGAAGAAGGAGATTAAATGTTTCTGAAGCTGATGGATAGAAGAGAGCAGAAAACGTTCTCTTATCATTAATTGTTCTTGAAAGAAGTGCCCAAGAATCACTTTTTGAAAACTCATAGTTCACTAGCACGCTCACGCATTTCTGTATTCCTGCTTCTACGATAGCCCTCTTTATATGTTCCTGTAAAACATTCTCTGAACTAGTTATCTCCGTCCCGAAACTCTTATAAAAAACATTTTCCGGTAGGTTCAACAACATGGTGACAGGTGGTACCCTAAAATAATATAGATAATGAAATACTTGCATAATTATTAAAATACTCAAGAAATTAAAATATTGTTTCTTTCTTCTACATAAATATTGTACATATGTATACCTAGCATCAATTAATACAGCGTATGCTGTAGCACTAGATATTAGTTTCTGCACATTTGCCGTCGCAAGTTTATACTCTTCTTCGAGCAGTATGTCACATATATCTTTCTTCGTTGGTAGTGGACATAATGAGTTCCATGAAGGAAGGAATGTTTTAAAATGGTCATCGTTAATAGCAGAAAGAGGAATGCGACAACTAAATAGACCATGTGCAAGTAAACGCCACTGTTTCATCTGGAAAGAAGGGAAATTAAAATGTTTAAAATTTTACTAAAAAGTAGGTATATTAATTTCTCTTGGAAGAAAATTAAAAATTTAAAAGAAGTAGTATTTAAGTGAAGAAATCAATAATATAATTATTGCAAAAATTTACATTTTCCTTCCCTTCTTTTTCATAATTTACGGAACGTGCTTTGAAAGGCTTATACAAATAAAAGTATATGGAAAAAATTATACCTTCTCGTCCTCTGGCAATGGTGGCACGTTACTTTCGCAAGAATTTTCCGATGACGTCGAGGAGAGGCCTGAAACATTGAGAAGCGAGTCTGCATTGTCACGAAGATTAGAGGTGTTTCTCTTCAGAAGATAATTTACATTTTCTTTGTTTTCATTCTCTCTTTGTAAAATAAATTTTGTAACAGGCAGAATGCTGTCTTTAATTTCTTTTCGTGCTTTCTCACATCAATAAACGTGCTTGGCCATTCTAGTTGAGTTCCACGCATAACTTTGATTACAAAAGTCACATGCACCCGTTTTAGGATTTGAATCTGTCATACGAAAGTGCCGCTTGGCGATGAGTCCAGTGGTTTCCTTGCCCATTTTTTATGGTATTTTCTGAATAAAATAAAATTCATCAATTGTTGTCACTAATATAAAAGGTTTCTCAACAAAATTATAGGTTAGCAATAGTTATTAATCATTTTTTCCTGCATTTTCTGATTTTCAGCCGAATTTTGAATTATAATATACAATCAATTACTATTATGTACTTACGTCTCACAAATTCTTCTACAACTAATTAAATTAAACAAATCATTTTTCTTATTTTTTAAAACAATGAACAAAAATCGCCTGCTGTTAGCTGTCATACATGCGTAAACAAACGAACATAACCTCTCCGACTCGCCTATGTTAGAGATCCTCTAGGGAGAGTTGAGACACGTTTCCCCCTCCAATGCTCGCCGCTGTACCGGAACTTGATATTTCACTGCGGCGCGAAAAGTTCGCAAAATTACGTGTAGCGCAATACGTGACAGCACGCGAGCGAGCCTAGAGAAATTTTCGTGTTTAAGCAAAAGGATAAAAAAATGAAAACTGCGTCATGTAGGCCCATTATTTATTATAACTAATTTCACTGAATTTATTTATATTGGAGCTATGATGTGTGAAGTGATATGCGAATTTTGTGATTAATAAAGAAGTTAAAAAGAGGTTGTGTATAACCTACTTTCCGAAGAAAAATATTGAAAATATTTTTGTGAGATTTAAGTGTTTTGCAAAAATGGTAAATTGCTGTATTTTATACTGCAATAATTTATCTAAAAACGGGTTTTTCTAGAAACAAATTCCGCGAGATCCCAAACTTCGAGAATTGTGGATTCAGAATATCAATCAAGCAGATTGGAAAGCAAGTGACAAATCATGAAAGATGCAATTTTAGAGTTCACCAGTGAGTAAAAGAAAATTAATTAACACTGCTTTTGTAAAATTGAACAAATCTTCATCCTTTCCTAGAATTTATTTTTACTTTCTTTGTATGTATAACTTATCCAACCAAAGCTTTGCTTCCAACCTACAAAATGTATTTATTTATCAAATATCGTTTATGGAAATTTGTATAATATATATGTCTGAAAGTGATATTTAATAACATTTCATTTATTTTAAATGTTTAATTAAACAATATTCTCTTTATTTTGTATTAAATCTGTTGTGGAATCAACACTCGTTTTGAAAATCGCGCCATTTTTAGAAAAGCGGGTTCCGGTACAGCGGCACCAATCAGAATTTGAGTACCCCGCGTCTCAACTCTCCCTTGAGGATCTCTAGCCTATGTGTTTCTCGCGTGTGAACATTATTTCGTATACAAATGAATAATTTAGAATTGTTTATTAATTAAGAAAAGAGAAGAAAGTGAGACCATTGTTATTTAGTACACGATATACATCTGAACAGTTATAAAAGGAAGTATTATAAATATATGTACTATATAAATGAGTATAAAAAAATGGTTCGTTCAGGCCATCAGAAGTCTTTAATTTATATCATACAGAAGTAAACAAAGATAAGACATATCGTTTTATGTAAAGTTGCTACAGACGATTTGAAGAATCTTGTTTTGGATTATTACTTTTTTTCAGAATAGACTATGGGAATTACTGGCACGCGCTATTTTCGTTTCAGGAGCTCCATTCTCCCTTGTTGAAAATTTTTATTGAATAGAATTTTTTGAAGCATTAAGACCATCCTTCCACTTACCGAGTAGAACAGCATTGTCTACAACGTTGTTAGATCAAGAGTACAAGCGTATTGAAAGCCAGGTTATCAAACTCATCGAAAAAGCATCTAGCTACGCAATCCAACTAGATGCCTGGACTGACATTAAGTAAATAAATATTGATCGCTTCCAAATAATTATTCATATTGTACAAAATGATATTGAATTACCATAAAAAAGATACCAAAGTTTTAAATTTGTTTTCAAATCGAATATTTATAGTTTCCTTGCGTACAGTTTTCTGTCAATTAATTTTTATGACTTACAGGTATGAACCAATTGTCAACGTCGTTGTGACGATTCCAGAACCCCTGTTGTTCAAAACAGAACATACAACAGAGCACCACACTGGTGATTTTTTTCGCTAAAGTAGTAAAAGAGACAATGACAGCTTGTGGTCACGATCGATGTTTGGCTGTATGCACTGATAATGCATCTACAATGGAGAAATCTTGGCGACTTCTATCTGAGGACCCAGATCTGCACAATTTACCGATATGTTACTACGGGTGTGGCGGACATACTGGTAATTTGCTGGTTGTGGATATTTTAAATCTACCAAATTCGATGAACATTAGAAAAAATATAAAATTTATTATAAAAACAATTAATGGTAGTCAGGTTCTAAAAGAGCAGTTCAAAAGAATACAGATGGATATTTATGAAAATAATTGCCTTACAGCTACCCTCAAAAACGCGATGGTGTTATATCGTGCCTTCAATTAAAAGTCTTCTAAAAAATAGACAGGCTGTCGTTCACCTTGTGAAATGTGAAGACGTTAAAAAATACGTATCAATGCAATTAAAAAACCTCATTCTGAATGATGATCTGTGGATTGAGGTAGAACAATCTTGCTTTCTGCTTGAACCGATTTATAATTGGGTAACGAAATTTGAGTCAGATAAGTCTTGCTTGAGCCAAGTCCCAGTTGCATTCAAAGAAATTTCGGATCATCTGAAAGCAAATCTTCCTTACGCACCGCTCTCTCCACAAGAGGAAGTTCAAATTATGAATCTCGTGAAAGAACAGATTTTGCACTTTATCCAATCCATTACGCTGCTAACTTTCTGGATCCGCAATTTCAGGGAAATGTTTTAACCGAAAAGCAGCGTATTGAAGGACTTTCCCATATTAGGAAAGTCGTAAAAAGTCTCAAGTCACTCAACTTTGACGAGGTTGAAAAGGAGCTCCATTTATACCTAAATCATAAGGGATTTTGGGAAAATGAATCTATCTGGACCGCAGTTGATGAATCGAAGGAAGATCCCAGAACTTGGTGGAACACTTTCTGCTACTTAACCTCACTGAGTAATGTAGCAACGAAGCTTCTATCGTTGCCTGCTACTTCTGCTGCCACGGAAAGAACATTCAGCGGGTACAGCTATATACACAAAAAATACAGGAACAGACTAACAGCTGAACGAGCAGGTAAAGTTGTGTATATATCAAGAAATGTGCCCATTATCTGGCAGATGAACAACAACATGCAGACTTCAAAGTTAATTGAAGAATTTAAGAATGCTGTACCGGTGGAAGACGAATACTACTGTCCATGTGTGTACTGCTATCGATCCAGCTCGTAGATTATTTTTCATGTCCCAATTATGAAATAGTTTGACAAATAATTCGATTTATAAATAATTTGAAGGTATATTTTTGAGTACAAATTATTATATATTAATATAATAATGAAACTTAGGCTACTTATCTATATAAAAAGCCAGTATGGTTCTAAAGTTTTAAACACTAGAAAGTAATTTTAATTATCTAACCTCCACACTCGGGAAAATTGACTGCCATTTGTCCGAGTCAGAAGGCTTGATACCTATAATTTGTTTTATCTCGTGTATTCACAAATTTAGATTATTTTACATGTGTAATAGATTTGATGACAGTTTAAGGTATACAGATTTGAAATTACTGCACTTTTTCTTTATTTGGATACAACTTGCTCCTATTTATGGGACAGAGGAACGCTTGCAATAAAATGTGCTTTTTATTATATAATTATCGTTTATGTTATGTTATTATTATGTAATGCTTAAACTTTGAGGAAAGCAAATTAATTTACAAAAAAAAAAAAAAAAAAAACGGAGTTTCATGAAAATAGTTTAATTTTCAATCAAAGTGATAAATTTTCAAATAAAATTATGAATCTTTAACTGGAATAATTGAATTTTAAACTAAATAGATACGTTTTCAACTAAAATGATGAATCTTTAACTGGAATGATTGAATTTTTAACCAAAAAGATTCATATTCAACGATGAAGAATAATTTTCTACACAAAAATACGAATTTTCAGTATAATATATGAACTTGCAACCAAGTGGTTGAATTTTACGAAAAAAAAGAGATGAATTTTCAACAAAAAATAGAATATTTAAATGGTAAGTTAACCAAATTAATCGTTAACAAAAAAAACGTATTTTCAATCGAACAGTTCAATTTTCAACCAATGTGATGAATTTTCAACTAAAATTATGAATCTTCAACTGGAATAGTTGAACTTCATACCAAAAATGTACAAAAAATTTCCACCAAATAGTTCAATTTTTAAATAAAAAAGATCAATTATAAACCAAATAGTTAAATTTTCGTCCAAAAAAGATACATTTTTAACCAAAAATAGAATAGTTAGATTTTCTGTTCAAAAAAACTAATATAAAATAAACAAGACGAATTTCCAACAAAATAGTTAAGTTTTTCAACTGGAATCGTTAAATGTTCAGTTAGAAAAACTGATTTTCAACAAGGAAGTTACATTTTCAATCAGAGATGAATTTTCAATTAAAATGATGAACAATGTAATATAATTGGAATTGAAACCGAAAAAGATTTCAATCTTGAATAAAGAAAACAGTTGAAATTCAACCAAAAAAGACAAATTTTCAGGAATAGTTGAATTCTCAATTAAAAAAAAATTCTTTTCATTCGACAGAGAATAAAACAGATTTAGAACAAACTGTTGAATTTTCAAGGAAAAATATGAATTTTCAACCAAGAACATTGATTTTCTACCAAACAGGGCGAAATTCAACAAAATTAAGGAAGTTATTAGTAAGAACAATAAAAGAAAAAAAAAAAAAAGAAAAAGAAAAGGGTACTTAGCCTAATATTTCATTTACAAATCACTTTAAATAAAAATTAATTCCCTATAAGAAACATGTATGAGCAAAAGTAAAATTTAATCTACTTCATGCACGAAAACCACCCTTCATAGTTTAGGTTTGTCAATTTTAACGAAAACTTTCATTCAATTTATCTATCTCTATGGAAGATTGAAATAAAAGTTCTTTATACTATTTAATTCGATTGTTGCTCCATAATAGGGCCATGCATTGTGGAACACCGGCACAAGAGTCTAAAAGTTATTTCATAATAGGCACATAAAGGTTGTTCCGCTTTTTCATAAATATAATAACTTTGCTTAGACTAAATTAAACTTTTAATAGGCGTTTCGCATCCAGAAAAGATCAGCCCATTCATTGATATAAACATTTATTTCAAAATATATTCTACTATCGTTCCAAAATTAATGAAAATCTCAAACCCGCCCAAAATTTGTCTCATGACAGGTACCTTTACCTTAATAAATGACGATCATAAACATTACTATTTCCTCTACTTAATATCTTTATAGACAAATTTAGTTGCTGCTGTGTGTGGTCGAGGGGTGAGCCCCCATATTTGAGAGAGCTTCTTGCTACTGTGGAAGAAAGACGTCCTCGAAAATCACTCATGACAAGATCCGACGGTAAATTTGTAGTTCCATTTGCCCGTTCGTCTAAAGCGGATGCTACTTTTTCCTGCAGAGCACCACGCATGCTTAACGATCTTCGAAACCCGTTATCCTCTTATACAATAAGTTCAATTAGAAAGGAAATGACGGAAATACTCCGCTCAAGCGCCTAATTTATTTTTGTCATTTTATTATATAAAAGCTCGCTGCTATTTTGGTTTTTTTTTTTTATTTCAGTTCCGTTGCGATCTATGCTGCCTTATTAGTGCTAAGATAGGACTCAGCACTGTAGGTCGATTATACCTCTACTTCGGACTATTCTGTTTGCGCATAGTACATACATTTGTTTAATTGATTCAGCCAATTCTAGTTATAATTAAAGGGATAATTTTAAGTTATTCTAAGTTAGTTTGTAGAAGGATAGGTTGGAAAGCAGCTTGAGCTGAACCTCTGCCTTTTATGTTCCTTTTTGTTCATCTGTTTTTGTGTATTAAATTTGTTTGTAGACTGGGTTCATAATAAAGATCTATTATGAGAAGTTGTAGGCTCCGGAAGCTTCGATCATGATTCCTTAAAGAAACCAATCCCAAAGCTACTGAAACGTGTACGTCATCCGCTTCTGCTCCTTCTGTCCTAGAAGGTAAGCAAGAGCGGGAAATTTACGCGTGATAACATCGGGCAACACTGTTCCTTGGAGTCAGGTCTCTAGCCGCGGATGACCTTACGCGGCAGACAAGACAGTTGGAGATGAAGTTTCACCTCTGGATACTTTTTTAGAGCTACCAATCTTTGTAGAATTTAAGAGGAACAGTGTTGACGGACCAGATGGAGTGATCCCAGGAGAACAGTCTTTTGCATCCGGTTCGCGATGAAATGAGCCTGACGCTGGCAAGCCGGAATCTTGTTGAGTTGACTGATAAATGAAGCTTTCATACCTCCAAGAGAGCCGATTATGAGAATTATAAGATGGACTTTGTAGCCTTGGTACAGCCTACTCAGATCGAAAAGAAGTGCTTGATATTTCGCCCGTTTTTCTCCCTCCTTTGCCGTGATATTACCATCGGCTGGTGCCGAGAATTCAATCACGTAAATGATCTTGTTCTTCAGATCTTGGAGGACAATGTCAGGCTTCGTAGCACTGATACGTTGAGTGGTGGAGAATGAGAAATTCCAGTAGATCTTACACTGATCATTCTCCACAACTGACTCGAGTTCCCCCTGGGCGTATGGCAAGACGGGCAATAGATCAACACCATAGAAATGCCTAAGATGGTAATATATCACTTTTAGAGCTGCATTGTGTCTCTCTATGTACGCGCAGCGTGCATATTTAGAGCATCCACTGAGAACATGTCCAAGTGTTTCGGGCTCTTGCTTGCACGCTCGGCAGTTGGTATCGCGTACAGGTAAATTCATTATGCGCTCGCGGTAAACTAAGGTGTCTATGACGCCGTCTTGACAGGCAAAAAGAAATCCCTCGGTCTCCGATCTCAATCCAGCAGACTTGAGAAACATGTTGGACAGACCCATCGAGAGCTCTTCTCTACGTAGGATGCCGTAGAACTTACCATGGAGGGGTTTCTCAGCATGTTCTCTTAGTAGGAGCGTATATTCTGCTTCCTGTATACGACTTTTGAGCACCAGAGGGGTTAGTGATGCTAGGCTATGTGTAATGTCGCTGGAATTAAATGGGAGGTCAAGCTCCTCTGCGGCCCTATCTGCTGCATGGTATAGAAACACCGCAGCATTGGCGACTTCATGTTGATGTACGAGTCGCATAAGGGAATCCGTGCTTTTTAGAACTGAGCAGGCTGTAGCCAGAACCGTTCTTCGATGAAGACACTCTAAGCTTAGCAATCCTCTACCCCCTTTATCGCGAGGGAGATATATTCGAGGTACGGAAGATCTAGGATGAAGACTTCGTTGTATTGTCATCATCTTGCGTGTGCTTCGATCAAGTTGTTTTAACTCATCGACGTTCCATTTTACTGCACCAAACGTGTAGAGAAGTATAGGAACGGCCAGAATATTGGTCGCCTGGATCTTATTCTTTCCAGATAATTCGGAAGCCCAAATTTTTCTGAGAATTTGGCGATACCTTTTTCCAAGGGCCGTTTTCAAGTTATGCACATTTTGGGTTTCCGCTTGCGGTATTCCAAGATATGTATATGTTTCTCCAATACCAAGATGTTGAATGGTATTTCCGCCTATGAGTTGAACATCCTGATCGTCACTGGATGATGTAGTTTCTAGTCTTCCTTGGTGTAGGTGGACGCAGGCACACTTGTCCAGTCCGAAGCTCATGCCAATCGCTTTAGAATACCTATTTACCGCATCTACAAGGATGTTAAGGTCCTTTTTTGAGGAAGCAAAGAGTTTAAGGTCGTGCATGTATAAAAGGTGGTTGACCTTATATTCTCTTCTGTTCGGCGGGCCACATAGGTATCCAGAGCTTTTGCCTCGGAGCACAATAGATAGAGGCAAGAGGGAAATGCAGAAAAGTATCGGACTTAGAGAGTCTCCTTGAAAGACCCCCCT
>CAKNXH010058750.1:75420-92437 GCA_932178445.1 Andricus quercusramuli | reverse complement strand
TTAGATTTTTTTACTTATTCTTAAAAACGAAAGTACATTTCTTTCAACCATGCTTTAATTTTCTTTATTTTGTTACAATAAATGTAACAGAAATTTTGTAATGAATGGAGAACTCTTAGGGGTTCAAAATATGTTATTTCATTTTGTACTTGTTGTTTAATTTATAAAAACAAAATTTTGTTTCGTTTCCTGAGCTTTAGATTATTTTAATATTTATGATAAATTCTAAGGAGAAAAAGGTTGTTTGATTTTCCGAGTTCTTAATTTTTTTGCTAAAATAAATGCAAGAAAAATTATTGGTTATTTTTAAATAATTAAAGATCGTTTCGTATTACGAGCTTTAAATTTTTTTTACTTTCGTTACATTAGATTTAACAAAAATTGTACAACGAATCCAAAAAATTACTTTGTTACAATTAATATGTAACAGAATTTATGGAAAAAATCGCTAAGAATTACTTTTGGGGGTTCCAAATATGTTTTTTCATTGTAAGCTTGTTGATTATTTTTAAAGAACAAATGCTCGTTTGAATTTGCCATGTTTAATTATTTTTAATTTTGTTACAATTAAGGTAAGAGAATGTATGAACAAAATCTCAAAGAATTACTCTTAGGGGTTCAAAATGTACTTTTTTATTTTCAACTTGTTGGTTATTTTTAAAGAACTAAAGATCGTTTCGTCTGCCGAGCTTTACATTTTTTTAGTTTCGTTCAATTAAATGTAACAAAAATTTTACAATGAATCCAAAAAAATACTTTTGAGGGAACAAAATGTGTCTTCTAATTTCACCGTTGTTGGTTAAGTTTAAAGAACAAAAGTTTGTTTGGATTTCCCAACTTCAATTATTATTAACTTTGTTACAATTAATGTAACATAATTTATGAAAAAATCGCCACGAATACTTTCGGGGGTTCCAAATCTGTTTTTTTTTTCATTGTGAGCTTGTTGCTTGTTTTTGAAGCACAAAAGTTCGTTTCGTTTCCCGAGCTTTAAATTTTCTTTAGTTTCGTTATTATTACACTAAATGTAACAAAAATGGTGTAATAAGTTAGAGAGAAGTACTTTTGCGGCTTTTAAATGAGTTTTCTTATTATTAAATTGATGATTTATTTTCAAAAAAGAAAGTTTGTTTGGTTTCCTCAGATTCAATTTTTTGTTAGTTTTCTTACAATTTTGGTTACAATTTTGCTTTTGTAATAATAAATGTATCAAAACTTTGCAACGAACTGCAAAGAATTACTTTTGGGGTTTAAAAATGTGTTTTTTATCTTAGACTTTTGTTGGTGAGTTTTAGAGAAGAAAAGTTTGTTTGAATTTCCCATCTTTAACTATTTTTAACTTTATTACAATTAATGCAGCAGAATTTTTGCAATTAATCGCAAAGAATTACTTTTGGAGGTCCAAAATGTGTTTTCGAATTTTAAACTAGTTGATTATTTTCAAAAAACAAAAGTTCACTTCGTTTCCCGAGCTTTAAATTCTAAAAAAACATTAAACATTAAATTTAACAAAAATTGTGTAGAGAGTTGCGGAGAATTACTTTTGAGGATTTGAAAATGAGTTTCCTTATCTTGGACTTGTTTATTTATTTTCTGGAACAAAAGTTTGTTTGGTTTTCCCGGTTTACAATTTTTTGTTGATTTTGTTACAATAAATGTAACAAAAATTTTGCAATGAATTTCAAAGAATTACTTTCGTTTGATGCAAAATGTGTCTCTTATATTAGAGTTGTTATTTAAGTTTGAAGAACAAAAGTTCGTTTCGTTTCCGCAGCTTTAGATGTCTTCATTGTTTTTTTAGCAATAAATGTAACAAGAAATTTGCATCGCATGCAAAAGAATTACTTTTGGTGTTAAAAATGTATTTTCTTACCTTAGACTTGTTGGTGAGTTTTAAAGATCAAAAGTTTGTTTGGATTTCCCATTTTTAATTTTTTTTTTAATTTGTTACAATGACTGTAACACAAAATTTGGTAATGAATCGCAAAGAATTACTTATCGTAGGCTTGTTAATTACTTTTCAATTACAGAAGTTTGTTTTGTTTCTCCGAGTTTTAAGTTACTTTGTTGGGTTTATAAAAAAAATTCAACAAAATTTCTGCGACGAATCACAGAGAATTTCTTTTTGAGGTTTGAAATGTTTTTCCTCATCTTAGACTTGTAGATTAATTTTGAAGAACAGAAGTTCGTTTGGTCTTTTACATTTTAAACATCTTTGTTGGTTTTCTTACATGAAATGTCAGAAAAGTTCTGTATTAAATTGAAACTCATCTTTTTTAGGTTGAGCAAATGTTACGTTATTTTAAGGACGGTAATAAACGTTAGCAAGAACAACTAAGAATTTAAAAAAAATCAAAGGTTTGAATTTTGCGTCTTGTAGAAACAATCAAAGATCAACGATGTGAAATTTTTGCGGGAGCTTAAGTGAACCGCGAGCACGAACACTATCTTAACACTTATGAACAAACAAGTGGTTGCTAAAGCTCGATTCTGATTGGTTCATTATGCCCAACTTTGAAGCTTCACTGTGCCCAAACTGAGGCCCAGATCAAATTTTGCCAGAGGACTTTTCTGTTTCTTTTTTTGTCCTCTATCACCCAGTACCGGCATGTTCATAGGTGGTGGGATACCCTGTATAACTTTAAACACAAACTGATAATGCGTGATTCCTTGTTATCAAATCTCGGAATGTGGTTTTATCTCCAAATTAGTTGTTCAAAAACGTTTAAGAAATTAATAGTTATTTTGAATCTTTATTGTGTATTGAAAATTATTCTAATTGGCTAATAACTCAGTTATTGGTATAAAAAAATGAGGAAATGTGAGAAGTATTAAAAGTTAAAAGAAAATTAGACACTTTTTAAATTAATTAATTTAATTTTAATTTTAATCAATTTATTTACTTAATTTAAGTTTAATTAAAGACCATTTAATTAGATAATATAATAAGTGTTCAAGAATAGCTATTTGTGATACAAGTGCGCAAAATAGGCGATTGTCAACGAGCTTAAATTGGTCAGCATGAGCCGGAGGCTGGAAGCACGAGTCGGAGGTTAGCGCACAAGCAAAGCGAGTGCGAAAACGAGGAAGAGTGCGCAGAGCTGAAGGCGAATGCTGAAATCACACGAGTCAGCAATTGCCTGTGCGCACGTGTATCACACGCTATTTTTCGCAACAACCTTCCGAGAAAGTTGTTAGGAGGTGGTAACGAAAAATAGTAATTTTATATTGTATAGAGTGGAGTAAATTAATTTTGTTGAAAAAAAAATTTTCAAAAAAATGTTTGAAAACAATTTTGTGAACAAAAATTTTGAAAAAAAAAATTTTGTGAAAAAAAATTGAAAAAAAAAATTTGCGAAAAAAAAAATTTGAAAAAAAATGTTGAAAAAAAAATTTTGAAAAAAAATTGGTTGAAAAAAAGATGTTGGCATTTATGCTCTTTTCCTCCCGGGGGGTGGGGGGGGGCTACGAATCCCTGAAAACAAAACTTCAATAATTAAAACACTGAGCGCTGCTGTTGTTACGTTGCCCCCAAATTGTCGCGATGCGGAAAGTTGCTTATCTGCAAAGTGCGCATGCGCGTAAATTTCGCTGATGTGGAAAGTATATAAGAATCGAACTGCGCATGCGCCAATATTATTCCCGCATTGTTACCCGGAATGAGTTACTTCGCGTATAATTTACCTACACGGAACGCAGCACTTTCAAGGTGGGTATTGCAAAAAATAGTTTTAATGAGCTGCTCTTCTATGTTTATTTCATTTGTTTGGGGAAGTATATTTCTCGGAAACTCTTCGCCGGTTCTACGAAGTAGAGGCGTAGAGGTGACAAGAATTGAAGATTCCTCTCCGCCCTACCAATGTCATTTCGCTATATCGTGCGAATTCAAAACAAAACCACATTTCGGCACACTAATGTTTTAAGAACTGCCTTGAAATCTTCCAGAATCTTTCTTAAACAATTTTAATACAGTTTTTGAAATGTTTTTCAATGTTTTTGAATATTCGACTGAAATTGATTTTTCCAAATGAAAAATTATGCTGCAAACATGAACTGATTGATAAAAATATTTTGGTGTCAAAAATAATTTTTATATCCTTAAAATATTTTTTAAAACTCTTCACTATTGCTTGCATAATATTTATGCATATTCAGGGTTGAATTATTCAAAAAAAAAAAACAAAAAAAAAAAAAAGAAACCAAAAAAAAATCTAGATGTACGAGGAAGTGACCCCACGACGAGAGACTCCAGCATGGAACCTAGACCATTGCCCCATCACAGCTTGTTCGATTATCCTATAATTCAAACCGATAGTGATTGTGCACGAGTTTCTTCCAACCTTTTTTCTCATAAACCGTTTTCTATCCAAGTAAACTAAGTGATCTAAGTAAACTTTTCAGCAAATCAAGCCGTCTTCACTCGAAATTGAATCTCCCACCTCATCTGAGAATTGTCATAAAAGAATCTGGAAGTTTTTAAGGCAATTTTTATCATTTCACACAATTAAAAAAAATCAGGAAAAATTCAAATTAATTTAAAACATGTAACTATCCTATTTGTTTCTTTATTGGTTTAAAATTAATTTTCTTGCAAGGGGAGTGCGCGTGAGACGGATTTTAAACATCTTTTGTGAGCGAAGACGGCTTAATTTGCTGAAACCGTTTACTTATAGCGAATTCGGTTATCCTGCACTGGTGCACAGCGGTGTGAAGTTGGCCCCCCTAAATAAAAAATTTGAAAATTTTATGTCGTTAATCGTTTGGCGGTCGTTAGAGAGGGTTTGGTAGTCATATCTTATCGTTTGGTTGTTGTTCCTTCCCCATTTTGTCAACAAAACAAAATTCGGGGGGCTAACTTCACACTGCCCCAAAAGGTCAACATTTCACAATTTTTCTTTGTGGGGCTGTTTGGTCTTCGTTTGGTAGCGTTTGGTAGTCAACTCTCAACGTTAGAGAGTTGATACTTTATTAAATAAACGAAAAAAAAATCCTCAAGGTCAAACTCAAAATAATAACAATATCAGAAAGATGAAAATGCCGTCTGAAGCAGAATCGTTTGGTAGGCCCATTTTTACGTTTGGTAGTTCGGTGGCCCAAACAATTTTTGATCTACAGCAGTTTTTCTATAAGTGGTGGGGGCAGACCTAAAATAAAAAATCGTCAAATTTCTCTGTTCACATCGTTCAGTGCTTGCATTTTAAAGTTTGGTAGTCATGTGTCGACGTTAGAGAGTGGATGATTGTTTAAATAATTGAAAAACAAAGTTTTACGTATTTATAAACAAATTTTGAAATTTCAAGAAATTGAGTTATTTTCAGAAGGAGAATCGTTTGGTACACCTATTTCTACATTTGGTAGTTCAGTGGCCCAAAAACTTCTTGATCTACAGCAGTTTATCCATAAGTGGTAAATTCGTCGAACTGGTAGTTTATGATCTTTAATAACATAAATTTAATAAAAAATATTTTCCAATTCTATACAAAATAAATTATTATTGAGTTTCAACAACCTTTAATTTGTTTAAATAATAATTTTTCCACAACCTTTGCAAATTATTCTTCATTGTTTCAACAATTAAGTCTTAATTATTAACAGGAACATATAATATTTATATAAGTTTTGAAACGTATTCGAAAAATATTTCTCCTAACAGACATTATCGACACTTCCGAGTATACCTGTGGGCTTATCATTAGCAGAAATCCTTGCACCTGTGTATAATTTGATACCTGTTCCAATTGTTTAAATAATTGAAAATTAATCAATTATTGTCAATAAATATTCAACTAGACCAATAGTAATAATTTTTACAAAAAAAGCGAATTTTCGAAAAAAAATTATTTAAACAAATTCCATTTGTTTACATATTTGAAAATTAATAAATTATTATAGATAAATATTGGACTTGCATGTTGGTGGCGGAAGTGAGAACGTGGTTAGAGTCAAGTGGTGAGAGGATTTACGGAATTTGTGGTAGATGGCAGACAGGGAAAGGTTAAGGGCAATGGAGCTGAGAATGGAGAGAAAAGAGAAGGTACGTAGAAATGAGGAAGGGGTTTAGAGTGATGTGTAAGAAGAAAGAACAGGAAAAGGAGAAAGAGCCGTAAGAGGAGTTAGCAAATGTTAAGACAGAGGGGGACGTCTGGAAGATAATAAATAGGTTTAGGAAGCGGAGGGTGGGGGGCAGCGAGAAGATAGGAAGTGAGGAATGGAGGGAATTTTTTAAAGAATCATTCCAGGGCTCAGATTCAAGGAAGACGGACGGGGGAAGTAGAAGAACCGGGGAGGCAGAGATGGAGGAGTTGATTGACGAAGAGATAGAGAAGCAGATAAGGAAGTTGAAAAAGTCAAAAGCAGCAGGGTTGGATGGGGTGGAGAACGAAGCATGGCTGTTTAGTACACAAGAGGTTAGGTAGAGGCTGAAGGAGGTAGTGAAGAAAGTATGGAGGGGCGAGGGATTCCCAGGAGGGTGGAGAGAAGGGTTTATAGTGTCACTGTATAAGAAAGGAGATAGAGATAGGCAGGAAAATTATAGAGGGATCACGCTAATGAATACGGCGTATAAAGTATAAGCGATGGTGGTGGCAGAGAGACTGCGGAAGGATGTCGAGGGGAAAGGAATATTGCCGGAGACGCAGGCGGGATTTAGTGCGGGTAGGAGTACTATCGACAATATCTACGTTCTGCAGCACGTGGTGGATAGAGAATTAGCGAAGAAGGGGAAGAGAGTGTACGCGTTTTTTGTGGATCTCAAAGGCTCGTTTCCGTCGAGACCAAAGACATGGTAAGAGGAGGGGAGAGGATTTCGGAGGGATTCTGGATGGATAGGGGGTTAAGGCAGTGGTGTCGTCTGAGCCCAACGCTGTTTGCGATTTTAATTGCGGATATGGAAAGTAAGCTGTAGGCTGGGGTGGTAGGAGGAGTCAGGATAGGAGGGGCTAGAATTTGGTCACTAGCGTATGCAGATGACATAGTGTTCCTGGCAAATAGCGAGGAGGCCTTAATGGAGATGATGAAGGGGTTGACAAGATACCTGGATAAGAAGGGGTTAGAGTTGAATGCGGAAAAGTCCAAGGTTATGGTGTTCAGAAAAGGAGGGGGAAGGGATAAGGGAGGAGAGTGGAAGTGGAAGGGGAAGGGGAAGGAGGTGCAGGAGGTGAAAGAGTTTGTGTACTTGGGCTTCGTGTTTCTGAGGAATGGGGGAGTGGATGGTCACATAAAAGAGAGAGTGAGGAGGGCAAATGTGGTGATGAGGCAGGTGTGGGGGTTGGGAAAGAAGCTATTCGCAGATGATTTTGGACGGAGAATGAAGCTGTTTGATTCGCTAGTGATGAGTGTGCTATTGTTTGGAGTGGAGGTGTGGGGGTGGGAGGAAAGTGAAGAGGTAAATAGAACGCAGGAGAGGTATGTAAAGTGGACCCTGGGGTTGGCAAGGAACACGCCTAAGTATATTGTCAGGAGGGAGACGGGGAGAACGAGTGTAGGGATTCTAGCAGGGAGCAGGGCGTGTAAATATGAGGAGAAATTTTTGGAAGAGGGGGGAAGTAGGCTGGTTAGTGTGTGTTGGTGGGAGAAGGAGAACAGGAGAGAGGGTGGGAAGATGGAGGCTGAGAGGGGAAGGTATTTTAGAATGAATGGACTGCAGATGGATGAAGTGAGAAGGATGCACAAGGAAGGAAGGTTTATGACTTGGATAAGCAAAATGGCATGGAGAGAGAGAAGACAGAGGGGGAAGAGAGAATAAGAGAGTCAAGGTTTAACGGGAACTATGTGTGGATTATGCCAAGGACAAGAGCGCAATATTTATGTGAGAAACGAGAGAAAGGAAGTCAGGAGCTTATAGCGAGGATGAGGTGTGTGTGCATGGAGGGTTTCATTAGGTTCTGGCTCTCACGGGAGAAGAGGATGTGTGAACTGTGTGGAAAGGGGGATGCAAGAGTGGAGCACTGCTTGGACGAGTGCCTGGAGGTGGAAAAAAGTGAGATAAGCATGGAGGTATTGTTGCATGAAAAGGGGGGAAAAAGGGCAGTAGCATGGGTAAAGGGAGTGTTGGGTAAGATGGAGATGAAGAGAAGGAAGGAGGAAGAGGAATGGATATGGAAAGATTGTAAATAGGAGAGAAAGTAGATATAAGTAACATGTAAATATTGTAAATAGTAGATAAGTAGTAGGTATTAGAGCGAAAACAGAGGTTGGCAAGTGAGGCAATGCGAAAAAGTAGGGACATGCGTGCGAGGCGAGGCGAAGCGAGGAAGGCAAGGCGATAAAAGCGTGCGACTTAGAGATAAGGAATGGATGGATGTTAGTCTTTAAGGGTTAGTTTTAAGAAAATTCTGTAAAAATGGAAGTGTAAGCAAGTCAATTTTTTAAAGCCAGCAGGATGAAAAATAAACGTTTATCTAACTAATCTAACTATTGATAAATATTCAAGTAGAACAATAGTAATAATTTTTAGGAAAGAAACGAATTTTCGAAAAAAATTCATTTAAACTAATTCCATTTGTTTAAATTATTGAAAATTAATTACTCATAGTTAATAAATATTCCACTAGACGAATATAAATAATTTTAGGTAAAGAACAAACGAGAATACAGTGCCCAAAAGTCGTTTTTATGCAGAATTGATATTTTGGGTTTTAAGGGTAGTTTTCAGGGACTCGTGGAGTGTGTTAGGGGTGTCAAAACCATTTGTCCGATACATGAAAATCTTCGCTGGATAATTCTCTACAAGCCTCTATACATTCTCGTCACATTGTTTCAAACCCTAAAAAATTATTTCAAAAACTGAAAAAAGTGATTTTTCGAATGCATTTTACATGGGAAACATCAAGTCAAAACTGGCAGCAGTTAAAATAAAAAAAAACGAAAAAGCAAAAAATTAGGGACTTTCCTTTTTCGGATTTGGAACAAAATGGAGGGGATCGTTGCTCTCTAGCATGAAAAAAATGTTTGCCATGTATTTTTGAGCCACCCTAATATACATGTTTCAAGAATTTCGGGGTGGGGGTCGAACCGAGGTCACCCCCCCCCCCCCCCCCTATGGCATGTAGGCGCCCTCTACGATAATTTTTTTTAACCAATGTAAATGTTTTTATTACTAAACAAGAGAAAGCAGAAGGAATTTAATTAAAATGGTACTACGTAAACATATTATACTCTATAAGCTAGTTAATCATCATCACATAACATCGTAGATGAATTCCAAATTATACTTCCAAAGCAAATAAAAGTTTTGTGAGGATTAATTTGTTTGTCCTTCCAGGATTCGTAACTATTCAAAAAAAATGGTATTCTCTTGCATCTAACGGAATTTTTTTTTCATTATATAAAGCGTCAGCAACGTATTAATTATCTGCGTTTATCAAACTATAAATAGTTCAAAATTATTTCGTAAAACTTTACACGTTGCAACATATTATTGTGTAAACGAAAGGATTTAAAATCTTTTTAATATAAATTAACAGATCAGTCCGAGTTAGGACTTATTCGAATTCATTTGGATTTGAAAATTTGGTTCGGATTGAACCGGATTGAGTCGGATTAATTTCTTAATATATTAATAAATTTTTTTTCTGCAGAGGTTAATATCGAGATTAACAGTTTTTCGCATAACTAACTAAATCCGAAAGCAGTTAGGAGCAACCAAAGATATTATAAGCGTAGATGCGGTACGGGGTGTTAGAGTGGGGGAACCATATATATAGGACATCACATTTTCTGCCATATCGAGATGCTGCCCTCACTGTACTACGAAGTCGAGCTCTTGTTTTCTCGTTCATAGTAAAATATGACGGTAAAGCAGTTGAAAGCTTTCTTAAGGTTAGAAAAGATTGACATGTATCTCTTTCTCTTCATAAACACCGCACTTCGGAATATAATAATAAATAGCGCAATGTCTAGGTACACCGAAAATGCATAATTATTTGGAAAAAATAATTGAAAATTAATAATGACAGAAGCACTGATATGATGATAATAAATAAACCGAATTGTGAGAGTAATACTCTCAAAAAGATAATCATGCTTATATTTGTATTATAATTTCTAATACGTTCATGTTTTTCTATGAATGATATCGATATGTACATGATTTTTTAAATTCTAATTTTTTGTACTTTGAAGTTTAAGTTTTATTACTACACTGAACACTGAATTGAAATAATCAAATATTTGTACCAAAGAAAAAACTTTTTTCATGTTTAATGTATTTAAAAATTATTGTTCACATTTAAAAGAACAATCATTGAAAAATATATTTCTAGCTATACCAAATTTTGTATTCAAAATGTACATAGTATATATATATATTTTTAATTACAAAAAATGTTCTCCAAATATTGTTGATCTTGAAAAAATTAAAAAGAAACTTCAAGATAAATCTGTGCTGATTTGGATCCTGAAATGTTTGTTTGCAAAATTTTATTAGGCTCAAAGAAAATTTAGGGAGAAATTTTTGTTCCGTTTGAGTTGCACGTGTTTTTGCATTAATTTGTTTATACAATTTTTGTAGAATTATTTTTGTTTCAAATTCTCACATTAATTTAAAAAAAACTTTAAATAATAAACAGAAACTTCTTTGATGAAAATATTTTATCATCGTATTTTTAATAAATAAACAATAATTATTAAGAAACAATTTTTCAATCATTTAAATTCTGGAATTTCATAATTATGGAATATTCTAGTTCGGATATTTTATAATCCGGCCATTTTGTTTCGGGATTTTTATTATCTGGGAATTTTAAAATTCGGTAATTTTATAAGCTGCTCGGGAATTTGATTATTTTCGGAATTTTATTATTAGGGAGTTTTACAGATTCGGGAATTTTATTTTTCGAAATATTTCAGTCGTCTCTAGAAGTACAGAAAAATTGCTGTAATTAGAATTTAGACTTCAGGATCTTTTCAATTTTTTCTTACAGTGCACACTTTTTGTTATAAGCTATAGGTTAGGTCAAAAATAAAAATTGCTACAACGCGAAAAAGTCAAAAGTTTAAATTTGAACGTTGAAATGTGAAAATACTTTCTTACTTTAGTCGCTTCTTTTGAAAGCCGATCCTTTGCTTTCAGTTTTCTTTTCGAAATATATCTTGAATTTAAGGCATTTTAAATTCAATGTTTTCAAATGCATTTAGATTGAAGTATGTATACAAGTGTTTTTCGTTAAAAAAATAAATGAATCAAAGTATTTTACTTATTCTTCACAATTGTAATTTATGACCTTTAAAATTGAATAATTGCAGGTTAAAAAATGAAAAAGTAGACTAATTTCAAATTTATAGCGTTTATATTATACATTTTTATATTAAACACTTTTTTGTATATAAGAAATTACATTCTTGCATCTAATAACTGTTTTAGAGTAGAAAGAAGTAAAAAGAAGCAAAATTATAAAATTGGACTTTTTTATTTTGGTTGCAATTTCTTAATAAAAAGGAGTGCTATTTACTCTACAAAATAGCTACAAAAATCAGAGTTTTACTGAAGAAATTGCTAAATATCTTTGTTTCGTATAAGGTCAAAAAATAAAGAATGTATGCACTTAGAATATCAAAAATAAAGTCGTTTTTATGCTGTGATCTTCTTCAAAGGCTAATCGCAATTTCAAAAATATTTAAAGCCTAAATAGTTGTGATATTTTAAATTTTTAGTATTCAGTACATTGAATAATTAGAAATTTAAAGCTTTTTAATACACAAGATGTTTTGAATTGAAAGTTTTCGATAATTTTAGATTGAAGCATTTCAATTGATTTAGTTATAATTAGAAATTAAAATTGTTTGAAGTTGCATGATTAGAAATGAAAGTCTTTTAATACTTGAATCATTATTTTAGAACGACTAAAACCGTATATCTGAAGATAAATTGGAAAGTAGGACTATTGGAAATTAGGAGTGTTCGAAAGAACTGAACAAATTTTTAGTTTCAAAAGCTCTTTAAAAGGGTGCTTTTTCAAGTTTGATTTATTTTCTAATAGTTTGGCTCCCCCACAAATTATTTTTGTTATGAGAAAATAACACGGGATTTTTGACAAAATTAAAAAATATATATTTAATATTCGCTCAAAGTAAATTTGTTGAAAGTGCTTGTTTCTGAATAAATTGACTCTATTATTGTTTCTCATTTCGTTCTGTCATTCATGGATTGTGTTTTTCATAGAAAACATTTGAAATCTGGTTTTTGCCGTTTATAGAATAATAACTAAAGGTCACTCAAGGTGATTTTCAGTACAAATTATTAATTTATAAAGAATATTTGTCAAACTATAGAACGGATTTCTTGCCTGAAGATCCAAACTTTAATTGTAATATAGTACAAACTGGAAAAAAATTAGATTTAAGCCAAATTTTGTAAAGAAAATTAACCTTAGTAGACCTATAAATATTCATTTTATTTCTCGAAAGATTTTAAAAAAACTCTTCGAAACGCTTTTATTACAAAAATTTCATTAAAGAAAAATATTGATTATAAAAATAGTATAATTTTAACATATATTTCTTAAGATAAAAAATTACCAACGAGATTGGTAGAAAACCTTTTGATGAATGAAATCATTTTCCTAGAAGTTAGAACCGAAAAATTAATATTAAAAAAAATAAAAGCCGTCCTAAATTAAGCTAGACTCGCGACATTTAAAAACTGAACTGTAGTTCTAGTATTAAAAATTGAACAGTAATTCATTTTACAAGACGATTCTGGATCTTTTCAAAATTATATACATAATTTACATATTTTAACGTTAAAATTTCAACTAATTTAATTCGCCCAACGTAGTTTTTGACGGAAAGAACAAAAATTGACGCAATAAAGCTCAAAATAATCTTCAATGCATGCTGTAACCGGGTTCGTTATTAGTTTACCCTTTTAACCCCTTTAAACACTGGAAAACTACCCCTACGACGGGGTGGAAAATACGTCATGAACAAGAACGTGTATAAAATATTTTCGAATTATTTTTTTGTCCATAAATAAAATCAATTAGTGTACGTGTATAATAACTACGGTAGTTCTACTTACTTAGCACCATTTCAAACCTTAAAACCGAAAAACTACCCCTATCAGGTGGTGGAAAGAACTTCATGTACAAGAACCAAATCAGGGGTAGTTTTTCAATTTTCCAGTGTTAAAAGGAGTTGAAGGGGTAAACTAATGACAAATCCGGTTACAGCATGCATTGACGATTATTTTGAGCTTTGTTGCGTTAATTTATGTTCTATCCTCCAAAAACTACGGTTGGTGCAAAAAAAGGGGTGGATTTTAGGGTCCCTCTTTGTTTTAATATTTCTGGGAATATTTTTAATGATTTTTTGTTTCGAAAAAGTAAGTTTAAAAATATTTCAAAACATTTCAAAAGATTTACAAAATTGGAAAAAAGATCTGGAAGCTTTTGAAGCAATTTGTTTTGCAGGATTTTACAAGTTTAGGAAATATGAGAATCATTTTAAAATATATTTAAAAGTTCTGAAAAAATGTCAAAAATAATTTGAAATGATTTCAAATAATTTAAAAGAAAACGAATACTTTTGATTATTTCGAAATTAAATTTTGACTTTTAATTTTGAAAAAATACATAATTTTAAGAGAAGGTATAAAAATATGGGACGACTAAAAAAATTCCGAAAGGGATGACTAAAAAGTCACGAAAAATGAAATCTCGATAAGAGTTAATCAAAGTTTAAATGTAATCTTCAAAATGAAAAAGATATGTATTAATTTAATACGCTATGGGTTGTCAATAATTGGGACACATGCACAAGCCTATGGAGTATGAAATTGTCTGTATTGAAAAATGCTTAAAAGTTGTATGTAAATTTAAAATATTTAAATATTATTGTTCATAGTTTCGAGTGACAAAACGTTGAAATCTTCCACGTGAGAAAAAGCTTATCCAATTATAATATTTATATACCTATACAAATATACAATTTTATAAATATTTAAAATAAATTAGGGTAAAGGGAAGCATATGAAGGTGGAAGTGAGTAAAGGGATGCATGTGAAGAAGGAGGTCGCTCTTGGACGGGTGCGGACGTGGGCCTTGTCTCGCTAGACGCTCGTGTTTGTTTCAAGTCTAGAAAAGAAAGATAAGGAATAGATAGATAATAGATGGAATTTCCGGGAAGTCTATACTTGGGCAGGGTTGATGAAGTTTCGGAAAGACTATATGATGCAATATTTTGAAGCTGTACTTATGGCTTCTTAAATTCTAGAGTACTGCTGAACGGAATAATTAACTTATATGATTCTACTTTAAAACAAAACAAAAATTGATTAGCAGTTCGAACTCGAAAGTTCATTGCCTCACTACTCGATTCGGGTAGTGTTTCTCGGTGGATAAATACTACCACTGTGGGTCCACCACACCCACGACGGGCCAACACCACGCAGCATTCCCGAACGGTCACCCATCCAAGTACCAACTGCGCCCAACGCTGCTTAACTTCAGTGATCTTACGGGAACTGGTGTTTCAGCGTGGTATCGCCGTTGGCGATTCTACTTTAATGACTTTTAATTAAGAAATGAATTCCAAAATCAAATGATAAAACTCATTTTCTGAATAAAGAGGAAGATAAATAGCTTACATCTAAAAAATACATATACTTAAAACAAGCGATTATTATAATGATTATGATGAAGATTATTATTATTATTATTATTGTTACATTAAACTATTATATGATGACTGTTACATGATATGGTAAGTATTCCAATTGTAAACAATAATATACTCGGTTAATTGGTCCAAATGCATATATTGCTAAACATATATTTTATTCATACATATAAAATTATGTAGCTATTGACTGCTGTGCCTGTGATTTCTAACAAATTAAAAACCAAAAAAATTACAAATGAAAATAAAAACAGACGAATTTCAGTGTCAAGTTTTGCGCATCTAATCAAGATTTTGTGTACACTTGAACTTTGAATAGTTAAATTGCTTTTCATTAGTCAGTATATTGTTATATCTTATGAATGAATAATATTTTATAATTGGATTTGAAAAATGTTGCGAATTGATATTCTATTTCAAACGTAGGAATTGATTTGGTAAAATTATTCAATAATTGAATGTTTGGAATTCTAAGTAACTCTACGTTTTAAATGTTAACATAAACACATTATGAAATAATTTTTCCAGGCCAAAATGTTACTTTTCTCAACAATATATACAATAGTCCTTTAACATTAGTTTCTCTTTAGAACAAGGAAGCAATTTTTACGAACTTTTAACATAAATATGCGCCTTCGTGCTCGATTTTCTCTACTTGGCCTTCTATGTACCGATTAATTTCTTACTAAATTTCTCAAATGTAATAAATGAGGTCTGATGGTGAGACAAGGCTAGACTCTAAACGTAGCACTAATTTTTATCCAATATTGTATTCAATAAAACCTTTCAGTGGTCTGGAAGTCGTTGGTGTATATGTTTTGATTTTCAGTATTCCTTGGTTTCTTTCACACGTAAAACCAAAAAGACCCTACCATGTCACATACTCTTTTCATAATTATAGGTAAGAATTTCATCTGTTCTCTAGATAAAAGTAAATTATATTTTGTTTCCAATTAGTAACATCGCTAGAACTAAATAACATATTTATGTACCTTCGTTTCTTTAAAATTCGAAATTATACACTTTTCTTTAAAAACTCTCAAGGATCCGAATGCTGAAACATAGTTCGAATAATTAGAGATAAATGTAAATACACATAAAAAATCTTTAGAACATATCGTAAAAGTTCAAAAGTGTTCAAGGGGTATTTCGGAAACTTTTGTTTCGCTCAGTTTAATTTGATATTAAACAAGAATAATTTTTTTTTAATGTTCTGTGATTTAAACAAATATATCATTAACAAAGTAAAAGTTTCTAAACAGTTTTCAGCATCAATAATAAGAAAGTTAGTGAAAGGTAATGACAATTTCTGGCAATAGGTAATATCTCGCATAATAAGAAGTATATGAAATTTTACGTAATACACAATATGAATAATATAAAATGTTGGTATGCAAAGCAGAACAAAAAAAGACTCTCTTTTGAAGGTTGACCCACAAACCTATTCCATGAGAACGGTATTAAAATCCGAACCAAAAAGAACAAATATCAAGGTCTATGGCTTAATGTCTCTGTTTGTTAAATTTTTTAAGAAGAAAATTAGAAACGCAATATTATCAATTCAATGTGTGCAAAAATTCTATTTTTGAACAAAAAGACTCAGAAACATTATGAATCCAAAGATCAGTTATTTTGAAAAAACATATTCAAAAAGCTCAATATATGCAAAAAGAATTGCATAGAAAGGCCTCAAAACATGTTTCCAAACAACGTTTCAATCGGCTCATTAGAGCCAAGTATATAACTGGAGGAAAGAAGAGGGAGAGAATTGGAAAAAAGACTACCAAGCCATCCTCACTCTAATTTCCTTTCTCTTTCTCCGTCTTTTTTATACTACTTTTGGGACCAACATGTTTCGAGATCATTTAGATCTCATCAGGGTATAATTTTATAGGATACTACGAAAAAATATTTCTATCATATGCTTCATTAGTAATGTATGTATATATGAGACTGCAGTTTCTTATTGTACTGTTATTTATATTATTTTTCATTTTTTTAGTTTTGGATGAAAATTTAACTTATAATTTTCGGTTCAAGTGTAAATCCTTAATATTTCTAAATCGTTTTTGCACTTTAATACTTATTTTAATTGCCAATTCGTTTGAAATTAAATTACAGTAATTTCCAATGTTTCCTATAAAAATTCGATAAAGGTATCAAAGGCTTTGTTATCTCACTGAAGGTCTCTTTTCGAATTGATTTCATTGATGCCCCCTCTCTTTATGTAAACCATTTCCATATATTAATTATTTCTTTGTCCCACAATCTGTCAAATTCCCACGAAATCATGATGACATGTTAAAATTTCTAAAAAACTTCAGTTTCACACAAGTAGAAAACAATAAAGAAGAAAAAAAAACTTATCTTTCTGTTGTTATGTCCTATATTCCATTATAAA
>CAKNXH010058750.1:64215-75020 GCA_932178445.1 Andricus quercusramuli | reverse complement strand
TTTTTATAATGTTATATTACTCAGACAAACAACATCACTCTATTCCATCATCAATCTAACTCCTATATTCCATTGTGACAGGGAAACATTAATTCCCTTATAAATCTGATATGAAATCCATCAGCACAACGCCAATTTTGATTGTCACAACTACCATGAAAATTTTAATGGATAATATAAATTTTTCAAAAATATTCTTTATAGAATTTGAAACAAAACTGTTGATTCTAAATTAATCCAAAGTTCCAAATTCAAAATTCGTCGAATTAATCTTGCAATTTCAAAGTTACAATCAAGCTTCACTTTATGATCTTACGTAATTTTTTGTAATTTTGTAATTTTTTAATTTTCACGCACTTTTAAAAAATTGGTTATTTCGATACTTTAAACTTCCATCTAGAGCGACTGAACCGTACCGGGCCACCCTGAATACTGAAATTATTTAAAAAAAGGAAGAAACAGAAGAACGAAAACTCCCTTTAAAATTGACAGATTTTGGCTTGTACCTATTTTTCTAAGAACTCAAGTACAGTGTAGTCCAACCTCTTTAACTGTACACCCCTTCCTTAATAGACAGTCTAACGTCGTAAAAAGCACATGTTTGAGAAATTCCTCTGAAACTGGTCCTTGACAATTTTTTTTTTCCCACCATTTTTGAAAACGCAATTATCCCAGTGACCTAGTACTCAACAAATCAATCTATTGAATTGTTTTTATCTCTAAGTTTTGTTTGTATTTTTTGTGATTTTAGAGATTATCATTGAATATTTTGAATTTATCCATTGAAGATTGAAGATTTCTGAAATATCAAGGATAATTTATACAACACCAAAAATTTGTTTTTTAATACGAAGCTCACTGAAGAGATTGAGAAACAGAAAAATGTTATTCTTTATTTTTATTCAATAGGGTGACCCGGTACGGTTCAGTCGCTCTAGATGGAAGTTTAAACTTTGGATTAATTTAAAATCAACAGTTTTGTTTCAAATTCTATAAAAAATATTTTTGAAAAATTTATATTATCCATTAAAATTTTCATAGTAGTTGTGACAATCAAAATTGGCGTTGTGCTGATGGATTTCATATCAGATTTATAAGGGAATTAATGTTTCCCTGTCACAATAGAATATAGGACATAACAACAGAAAGATAAGTTTTTTTTCTTTCCTTTATTGTTTTCTACTTGTGTGAAACTGAAGTTTTTTAGACATTTTAACATTTCATCATGATTTCGTGGGAATTTGACAGATTGTGGGATAAAGAAATAATTAATATATGGAAATGGTTTACATAAAGAGAGAGAGCATCAATGAAATCAATTCGAAAAGAGACCTTCAGTGAGATAACAAGGCCTTTGATACCTTTATCGAATTTTTATAGGAAACATTGGAAATTACTGTAATTTAATTTCAAACGAATTGGCAATTAAAATAAGTATTAAAGTGCAAAAATGATTTAGAAATATTAAAGATTTACACTTGAACCGAAAATTATAAGTTAAATTTTCATCCAAAACTAAAAAAATGAAAAATAATATAAATAACAGTACGATAAGAAACTGCAGTCTCATATATACATACATTACTAATAAAGCATATGATAGAAATATTTTTTCGTAGTATCCTATAAAATTATACCCTGATGAGGAGATCTAAATGATCTCGAAACATGTTGGTCCCAAAAGTAGTATAAAAAAGACGGAGAAAGAGAAAGGAAATTAGAGTGAGGATGGCTTGGTTGTCTTTTTTCCAATTCTCTCCCTCTTTTTTCCTCCAGTTATATACTTGTCGCTAATGAGCCGATTGAAACGTTGTTTGGAAACATATTTTGAGGCCTTTCTATGCAATTCTTTTTACATATATTGAGCTTTTCGAATATGTTTTTTCAAAATAACTGATCTTTGGATTCATAATGTTTCTGAGTCTTTTTGTTCAAAAATATAATTTTTGCACACATTGATTTGATAATATTGTGTTTCTAATGTTCTTCTTAAAAGACTCTCTTTAATTACGTCTTAATTTAAGAAGCAAAACAATGAAAGAGCGTGGTTACATGTACCAAAATTTTGGTACGAATAGTTTCGAACAGTTTCGTAGACGTCACCATCTGACTCAAAAATGTGACATAGCATATATGGAGAAAGAAAGAATATCTTTGTCAATAATTTACAGTAATGCAATGCTTGGAAGAATATGTTTTTCTTGAATTGTACTGCGCGTACAATATTATTGTATCTAGATCTGGTAACCTACTTATAGTGGGTTCTATATTAGTGTATTTTGATATTGTATTATATCCCATGTATAATCAATACTTCCAATTTCCACCAAGGATCTCAAAATTGTTCATCGAATCATGAATTTTGCACACACTTCACCTAGATCTATATGCATGTATTTACACTATATATCTCTTTGACTGATTATCTGAATTTGGCGTTTTAAAAAGATTAATTTCTCCAGTGTGATAGTGATAAACTCGAAATCTCGAGTCATGTTTAACAGCTTTGAAATTCGATTCGGAAGGCTTTCGAACTACCCAGTTTAAATCGAATTTTTTCGAACTGACTGAACGCGCTGAAAGTCGATTCCAAAGACTGTCGAACTGCCCAGTTGTAATCGGTCTTTTTCGACTTTAACTCAGCTACATCGGTTGAAAAAACCGACTCTACTCGAACAATGCACAGGTCTAGTCTACAGCTTAAGGTCTACTCTACCGTCTTAAGGTTGTTAGTTAAATCCGAATTCAAATTTTTTTCATGGCTACGGTACTGACGTCGTAAGCGTGTTGTTCGCAAAGCTATTGTCACATTCTGTACATATTATCGAATGCAGGCTCCCCAAGCTGCAATGGATTTGCCTGCCTTAATGTTTGACTAGGAATTTGTTGGCAAACAGGATCGAGGACTCTCGCTGGAAGCTAAAAAATAATTTTCAAAATGTTCAAATAATACAAAATGCATTCATTTGCGCATATATTTATTAGAAATTGAATGGTTAGGAATTCGTGAGAACATCACATTTTCTTTGAATTAGTTTCAATCTAGCACATATTTTTTCAAAATCTTTCTTGAATAGGTCCCAGTGCAAAAAAATCTTGTTTTTAATTACTTTTTACCAATTTTGAATTATTATGCGTTTGTACACGATTTTTGCTATGCTTGTGTGATCCACACACACACACACGCGCGTCTTGAGATCTGCAGAGACACTCGAAAATGCTTCTTCGATGTCAAACTTTTATCCATCGATATCGATTTCGTTCTAAAACACGTGAAGGAAAAATATATATTGGGTCAGTGCCGTACCGATTCAAAAAAAATCCTAGTCATAACGTGTAAGACATAACATGTACGTGCTTGAAAATTCTAGGGACTCTGAATTGAAAACGAAGTGGTCTATTGATACACCTAAAATTAATTTATGAATAATCTCTTTGATAATATCTTCAGAATTTAATTTTTCTATTTTTGAAGTTTTGTGCTTATTAAACATTTCTTGTAGAAAGGCAAAAATTATATTCATTTTTTTGTTTTCTGTTTTTTGCTACGAATTAGAATAAAATCTTATTATACATACAAAAAACAATTACCTTAGCTTTTCTATTTCTACAAACAATTTTTAAAAATCGCAAAATAAAAAGTTCTAATCTAAAGAGTAGTAGATATTAAGATCGATTGAAAAAAAATGTTTGACCATTACAATTTTATAGCAGGTAAAATATTTGTTCATTACATATATTACAGAAACTATTGTTGAGACCATGATGGATCCAGGTATTGTAATTCGGGAGGCGAAACGATCTGATTTTGAAGCGATAAGAGCTCTAATTCAGGTAAGCCGAAAGATTTATTGATATTTTTAATTAGAATGATAACTGTAAAAATATGAATATTTTTCCAGGAATTAGCTGATTTTGAAAAAATGTCCCAAGGACCTAAAGTCAGTGGTAAAGGTGAGAACCACTACTGTATTTTTATTTTATTTCCATCCTTGCATATTGACCTCTCCCTTTCGACCAATCCCTAAAGATGTTTCGGCTAATGTACTTTGTTTTATCATAATGCGATCCCTTTAAGATACCTCAATATATATTTTTAGAATATTTTATTGATTTGGAATAATAAATGCATTAATAAAGATACTTTTACTATACCGTCATAAAAAACGTAAATCAGGGGAGTCGTAGGCGCGCATTGCGCGAAACCGTAGTGGTGACCTCTGGAAAAGGGAATATATATGCGGAGCGCATCTAAAAGTGAAAGAGCGATGCTTCAGGGCTGGATTCGATGATGTGCTTCGTGCAGAATTTTCCGAAGAGTTCGACCTCTGGACAATCAATTGTAGTATGTATGATGAGGCAAAAACTATGGCGGATGTAAACCATAAAACAAAACCAGCGGCTGATCATAAGACCAAAAGATGCATGCATCAACTCAGCACGAAGATAGGTTAGGCAAGGCAGTACGCTTCCATCATTCAGTGTGTGATTGACTACATAACATCCGACAGGAAGTGCATTGCAGCACATTGCTAACAGAATGCGGGTACTATCTGATGCTAGGAGAAGTCTGGAGCGGAGGGAGAGGTGGGTCAGAGAAAATGAGGAGCTTGGTGAGCTGTGCAGTGCCCTCACAACACTTCAGGACGAATTACGACCCATCACTGTCGAAGAGAACAAACAGGAGTAAGAGGCAGGAAGAACTATTCCGCTCCAGGATTGTTTGGACAATCGCACCTATTTGGCGGAAAATATACGAACAACGCATCTCAGTGAAATGCAAACAGGATGTGGGGAGAACAAGATCATTGATAGTTGCGTCTGCAAAGACGCAGCATCCTACCAGCACTGCATATCGATGGTCTGGATTGACTACCGGAAAGCTTTTCATTCAATCTCCCATAAACTTATCATATGTCCGTTGAAAAGCTTAAAGGTCCATCCACACACAGTGAAGTTCATAGAGAGATTGATGCCCTATTGAAAAACCAGGTTTACTATCTCATCTGGAAAACATCGTGTGCCAGCTAATAACGTCACCTTTCAGAGAGGCATCTTTCAGGGCGACACCATGAGCTCTCCCCTCTTTTAGCTTACACTATTGCCACTATTTGTCGCACTTCGAGATTCCCAAGGGTACTTCTGCGGCAAACCTGGATATCGAAAGCATAAGGTCACTCATGTATTTTACATGTATGATCTCAAGATCGATTCTAAGATGCAGAGCATCTAAATCCAGCTCTAAGGATTGTCGGGGACTGCACTCGGGAGATTAAAATGGAGTTTGGATTAGAAAAATGCGCCAAGGTTCATTTCAAGCGAGAAAAACTTACTGGCATCTCCGAGGTCCCTGTGCTCATCGACAAAAGCGCTATACGATACCTTGACGTTGGAGACACCTATACATAACTGGGCGTGCCTAAGAGCCGAATTCTGGATGTGACATCTATAAAGAATGCTTTTGAATGTTTTTGAGTTATAAAATATTTAGGCTGGACCAATCAGGAGCGCGATATAAGCAAACGTGTGTGCGTGAGCGGGAGCCCAACGCAGTGTTATTGAAGCGAGTGCCCAAGTGGGGTTAGCGACGGAAGAATAGAACTCACTGCACTGCGTTAGACTCCCGCTCAAGCACGCGTGACTGTTTATACCACGCTCCTGCTTGGTCCAGCTTAAATATTTTATAACTCAAAAACTTTAACCGATTTTTGGAACAGGAATTTTATATTTATTTTCTTTATTCTTGAACAGCCATATAAGTTCGGACACTTGAGCCTGGGACACCCTGTATACATGAACAATAAAATACATGAAATACCTATGCTTGAATGTATTCACAATAGGTTTATTTTGGGTACAGCACATATAGTCGTTAATGGACGAGATTCTCTTCTTAAAATGACCAGGAAACACGAAGAAGTGGTCAAAGGAGCGTTTATGTACAAAGCAGCGGAGGAGACTGCTGGAACTCTTCGCCTCGACTTCAATATCACGGATGAGTGAAACGCATCAAACATCCATCTCAAATACTCACTCTAGAAGGTCTGGATCAAGAAAGTCCAGGAGAAAAACTTCTGCGAACAGCTCTTCGACAAGAGGGTGCACGGCATCTTGCACATAAATGTGAAGGAACAGTTGATGTCGTTTGAGCTAACGTTTGCCTTCCTCAAATCACCCGAATTAAAGTCGGTCACGGAGGGTTGCATTTTAGCGCGTCAAGGCAGTGTTATTTCAACTTCAGCATACAGTCGCCAAATTTTAAGCAAAGACATTTCCGATGATAGCTGGAGAGCATGTCATGCACACCGCGCACACCTAGGACACATACTATCTAGATGTCCAACTCATGCGGGAACGACGTACATCCGAAGCCATAATGCGGCACTAAGATTGCATTATTACCATCTCTGTTGCTTCTACAACATTATCTCTCATACCGCTCTACCAAACGTTTCTAGGGAAGTAGAGTCATCTGCAGAAAATGAGAAGCGTCGGATATACTGGAACTGCAACTCTATTAAACGAGTCGTCCTGATCATCGGTTTTTCCTGGAGATGACAAGTTTTTACTGGTTCGTAGCATGAAAAGTATCCCTGCCTGTCAAGAAAATGACGAGAGACTTGCGAGGAAATGCAGAAGGCTGTCGTACTTGAATCGCTTCGTGTCCTCAGGGTGCATGAGACTTTCGCCGAATCCTCATATTGATGAGATAATAGCAGACTGTAAGTACCTATCTCACGGTTGTGTGATATGGTTACAGCTAAAACGTTATCGTGATTTCGCTGGGAGTGGGTGTCATTTTGTGCAATAGCATTGGCTCCCGGTGAAATACCGCAGTTTTCGTTATGGCAAAGTCTTGACTATATATATATATATATTCGATTTAGGTTTCAATTCCCTTGGAATAGAACCGAAGGGCTTATGACAAAGCCACCGAACGCGTCCTCGGGTTGCGGGTAGAGGGTCCCCGTACCAAGGGTTTCTGCTGAATATGGTTACAATAATTAATAAGCAGTCGCGGAAAATTATCCAGGGATGGTCCCGAAGGAATAACCCCGAAGCGAAGGTGTGAGAACCGTGCCGAAAGCTGCATGGCACCTGGGTGAGTTGTCTTTAACGGTGACTCTGGGATACCGGCCGACGTCTCAGAGTATCAGCCTTATCCTTGCACGCGGGGCTCTACAAGGATTGACAAACCCTTTCCCTAGTTGCTCGTGGGAACAACAATGAAACCAGCAAACCACCAAAATTATGTAGATGCGGTTCAAAACGATCAAACGCGCAGAGCACCCGACAATGGATCGGCAAACAATGCCGATCATCCTAGAGTTCGGGGTGCTGAAAATAATTTAGGTGGAAACACGACGACGAACCGGCGAAACGCCCACATTCAGTGGACGGATCAACTTAAGAATGACGTGCTAGACTGCTACGATGCCAGCATTATCCCTGTTCGCGGAGGCTTTATGGCGCGTATGCATACTCTGTGGTGCCAGAAACACCCAGAGCTTCAGCACGTTTCGCATCAGTCTTTGCGAAATCAAGCCGACTACCTCCGGAAAAATGGATATGTACGCGGAGCGCTTCCTCAACCGCTGCTTGAAAAAGATGCAGACGAAGATGATACGACATTAAGACCAACCGCAGAAAGCAGGCAGCTTCTGGAAGATGATCGCAATTTCAGTACAAGGAGGAACATCAACATGCAAGTTCCTCTTAAGCCCCAAGATCTGGCTGAAATGGATGCCTCCCTTCGTGGAGATATCTCGCAAGAGTCCGACCTCTGGACCATCAATTGCTCAGTTTATGGTGCTGCGAGAGCTTTGGCTGATTCAAATCGAAGGCTGAAACCGACGGTGGATCAGAAGACCAAACGACGCTTGCATCAACTGAACAAGAAAATTGGATGGGCAAGACAGATTGCGTCGCGTGTTCAATGTGTGATTGACTACATAACATCTGGTAGACCGTTCACGGAAAGGGTTCGAAATTTCGCCCAAGAACTAAGGAAATTGAATCACACACTGAACAAGTCAAAGCTGCTGACAATCCAGCAGCATATTGTTGACAAAATAAGGCTGTTATCTGACGCAAGGAGGAGGATACAGAAGAGGGAGAGATGGAACAGGAAGAATCAACAGTTTCTTGCTGACCCATCACGCCTCTTCAGTGATCCCCCTGTTTTTGTAAAAATACACCCAAGCCCAAGGAGATAGAGACTTTTTGGAGAGAGGTGTACAAGATCCCGAAAACACTAGAGTTGAAAGAAGATAGGACGAGTGCCCATCAGTCACTGCCGAAGAGGTGAAAAAAGCATTTAGAGGCACAAAGAACTTTTCCGGTGCTGGACCAGATTGTACCAAGAACTTTTGGTGGAAGAAGTTTACTTCTATACACCAAAATTTGGCCCGCATATTCACCTCATATTTGAAGTCGGAGACGCCCATTCCGCAGTGGCTGGTGTCAGGACGCACTATACTCCTACCGAAAAAAGGCAACTTGTCCAGACCAGAGAATTACAGGCCAATAACTAGTTTAAACACACTGTATAAGATCTTTACAGCTGTCCTAAACAACAGGATCGTTCGACGAATTGAGCCTATATGGCGAGAGATGTACGAACAACGAGGCTCGAAAAAAGGTGTAGCAGGCTGTCGAGAGAACCTGTTAATTGACAGGTGTGTTTGTAAAGACGCTGCCGCCCGTCAGCGCGTCCTGTCAATGGCCTGGATTGACTACCGGAAAGCTTTCAATTCAGCCTCTCATAGACTTATCATCTGTCTGTTGGAAAGCTTGAAGGTACGTCCACACATATTGAGATGCATAGAGAGATTGATGCCTCTTTGGAAAACTACATTTACCATCTCATCTAGGAATCATCGTCTGGCGACGAACAAGGTCACCTTCCAGAGGGGCGTCTTTCAAGGGGATAGTATGAGCCCTTCGCTTTTTTGCATCACACTTTTGCCTCTATCTCTCGCACTACGAAATTCTCCTGGATACCTCTGTGGCGACACTAATCAGCGTGAGCATAAGGTCACTCATGTATTTTATATGGATGACCTGAAGATCTATGCCGCTGGTAAAAGCAATCTTCAAACTGCTATAAATATCGTCAAGAACTACACAGGAGAGATTGGGATAGACTTTGGTTTGGACAAGTGTGCCAAAATTCATTTGAAGAAAGAAAAGATCACTGGCGTTCCCAAGGACCCTGAGCTTGTGGATATAAGTGTTATTAGACATCTTAACACTGGAGAGACCTATACATACCTGGGCGTGCCTCAGAGCCGCATTCAGGACGTAACATCAGTAAAGGAGTCTCTCCGAAGCAGATACAAGCATCTTCTTCGACAGATTTGGTCCTCCAATCTGTCAGCGTTGAACAAGGTATCTGCGACTAACATGCTTGCCGTCACGGTTCTACTCTACTCGTTTGGGGTGGTTCAGTGGACGAAGAACGAGCTTAAGTCCCTTGATGTCACCACGCGTAAGATCATGCATATGCATAAAAGCTTGCATATCAATTCGTCAGTTCCGCGATTATACATTTCACGCCGGCAAGGCGGACGCGGACTTCTGAATCTCCAGTGTCTTCGTAACCGAATTGTTTTCAGTACAGCTTACATCGTTGCGAATGGCAGAGATCCTCTCCTAAAGATGGTCAGAAACCACGAGATGATTGGCGAAGGAGCGTTCCTTCACAAAGCCGCGGAGCAAGCTGCCGAGACCCTTAGCCTGAATTTCAACATCAGAAGTGAGGAGAGTGCATTACTCCATCTAGATGCTTCACGTCTAAAAGTCGAAGTGAAGAAAGCAGAGGTTAGAAAATTTCACCAAGAGCTACTCGACAAACATATGCACGGAAACTTTCACAGAAATGTAGAAAAATAGTCCTTGTCAAAGGAGCAAACTTTTGCTTTCATCAAATCATCAGGGCTCAATTCAGGTACAGAGGGCTTTATTTTCGCATGCCTGGTCGGTGTAATCTCCATCTTAGCATACCGCGCCCGCATTTTATGTCAAGAAGTTCCCAGTGATAGGTTCAGAGCGTGTCATGCACACGCTGAGTACCTAGAACACATACTATCGGGGTGTCCGACCCACGCAGGAACAACGTATATCTATAGACATCATGCGGCCCTAAGAGTACTTTATTACCACCTTTGTCGCTCTTACGGTGTTGGTCGCGACCCTGCCCTGCCGAACGCTCCAAGGAATATAGAGTCAATTGTCCGAAACGAGAAGTGCCAGATTTTCGGGAACTACGATTTTCGGGCAGCAGTCTCCGTTGCGCACTCGAGGCCTGACATTGTTCTCCAAGACTTCGAGAAACGAACGATATTCGTGATCGAATTCTCGGCTCCGTCCGAATACAACATCACTGCAAAGGAGAAAGAAAAAAAGGAGATATATCAAGACCTTAAAAGAGAGCTGCAACGACTGTACCCAAAATATTCGGTAGGAGTAATTTTCCTTGTGATAGGTGCTCTCGGAGGTACTAAATTATCACTGGTTCGTAACCTTAAAGCCATACCCGCGTGCCAAAAATATGCCAAGGCACTTGCGAGATGGATGCAGAAAGCTGTCATCCTTGGGTCGCTTCGTGTCCTCAAGACACACGAGGGTTTCGCCGGCCTGTCGTGATTTCGTCGTGCCCTGTGACCACCCATCTCACGGATGTGAGACGTGGCCATAGGTGTATTTTACCGCGGTTCTACTGGGGGCTATTGACATTTTCTTTTTAGATGGCAGTTGCTCTTAGTGGTACCCTGCGGTGGTTGTTTAACTTTTTTTAAAATTAT
>CAKNXH010058750.1:43516-64115 GCA_932178445.1 Andricus quercusramuli | reverse complement strand
ATATAATTGTCATGAGGACAACCGTGGGTTTAACCGGGAGCGGGTGCCATTCTACACAATTGCATCTGCTCCTGGCGAACTCGCAGTAACGTCTTAGCTGTAACCACGTCTCACGATCGTGAGATAGATGGTTACAGTCTGCGATGGACTCTATTCGAAGATCCGCCAAAGTCTCGTGCACCCTAAGGACACGGAGCGACCGATTATCCGGTCGACTAGGTTAACAGAATATTTCGGGTTTAACCGTCACAACTCTCTTATAAGGTCTTTATACCTCCCTTCCTTTTGCATTCTCCTTGGTTGTGATATTCTTGTCGGACTCAGTGCGCAACAGAAACAATTGTCGAGAATATGAAGTTCCAGTATATGCGGCACTTCTAATTTTCGAAAATTGACTTTGTTTCCCTAGGAGCATTTTGCGAGATTGTGTCGGGACTAATGCCGTAAGAGTGACAGAGATGGTAATAATGCAATCTAGGTGCGCGCGGTGTGCATGACCCGCTCTCCAGCTATCATCGGAAATGTCTTTGCCTAAAATTTGGCGACTGTATGCTGAAGTTGAAATAATACCGTCTTGACACGCCAAAATGAAACCCTCCAGCCCGACTTCAATCCTGGTGATTTGTAGAAAGCATACGTTAGCTTATACGACATCGACTGATCCTCCGCATTTCTGTGAAAGATGACGTGCATCCTCATGTCGAGAAGCTGTTCGCCAAAGTTTTTCTCCAGTGCTTTCTTAATCCGGGCCTTCAGTAGTGAGTACTTGAGATGGATAAGATTTGATGCATTTTGCTCACCCCAGATATTGAAGTCAAGGCCGAGTGTTTCAGCAGCCTTCTCCGTTGCTTTGTACAGAAACGCACCTTTGCTCACTTCTTCGTGTTTCTAGACCATTTTAAGAAGAGGGTCATGTCCATTTTCAACTATATGCGCTGTACCCAGAATAATACTTTTGTTAAGACATTCAAGGTGTAGTCTTCCGCGACCTTCTTTGATGGCGTAAGATGTACAGTCGCGTAACAGACGACTCAAGGTGGATGCTTTTGTTCATGTACATAACTTTTCGTGACCCGATATCTAGGGATCTGAGCTCGTCCTTCGTCCATGGAACCACTCCAAATGAATAGAGTACTACCGGGACAGCAAGCATGTTCGTTGCAGATACTTCGTTGCTCGACAACAGTTTGGAGCACCAAATCTGACGGATAAGACGTTTGTATTCACATCGAAAAGCATTCTCAATGGATGCTGTTTTCTGGATGCGGCTTTGTGGCACGCCTAGGTATGTATGGGTCTCTACAGTACCAAAGAGTCGTATAGCAATTCTATCGCCGAGATCAGGGTCTTCGAGCATGCCATTAAGTTTTCCTTGCTTTAAATTAACCTTGATGCATTTTTCTCATCCAAACTCCATTCCAGTTTCTTAACCTGCCAGTTCTCGGAGGCACCTGCAGGTGCCATCTGTTTATATGCGCTTAATGCGTCGGTTTAGCTTCTGATAGAAGATTTGACAGTTTGCTGCCATCTGACGGCATCTACCAATTATTGGCTTTTCCGACCACCTGAGAATCAATAATTTCATTTTAGAGGTGAAAAAAATAGAAAACATAATTTTTTTTATCTCCTGGGAACTGAAGTGTTAAGTGTACTCTTTGACAATATCTAGAGCTAGATTTATGTGCTCTTCATTTTGAGAATATATTTTGAGATCATCCATGTGAAGTACATGAGTGACCTTATGCTTTCGATTTCCAGTTTTGCTGCAGAAGTACTTTTGGGAATGGCCAAGTGCATGAGGTAGTGGAAATATTGTGAGGCAAAAGAGAAGAGGGTTTAATTAGCGGCATCAATCTCTATATGCACCTTACAATGTGTGAATTCAGCTTTTGGCTTTCCAATAGACACATGATAAGTCTATGGGAGGTCTGTGGAGGTCTATGAGAATCGAAAGCTTTTCGGTTGTTTATCCGGGCCATCTATAGGTAGCGCTGTCAGGATGCTGCGTCTTTGCAGGCACATCTATCGGAGAGCAAGTTCAATTGTCCAAACAATCCTATCATTTAGGATAGCTGTGAAGATCTTATGCAATGTGTTTAGACAAGTCATTGGTCTGTTATTCTTCGGGTCAGCTAAGTTGCCCATCTTCGGAAGGAGCACTGTGCGTCCTTCCACCAATCGCTTTGGAATAGGCTTTTTCGACTTTAGATAGGTAATGGCGGATAGAAAAAAAATTTAAATCGAAAAGTCTCAACAAATTTGTGGGTTCGGTGCGTATTTTGGGTAATACAGGGTATTGCAATTGCATGTAGACTAACAGCTAGTTGCAAGTATGCATGCGACCCCGAAAATCAAATTTTTCCTACCGCGGTAACTTCACCTTACTTCGAGCATTAAAAAAAATGCGATTACCAATGTGTTATCTGTTTAAATCTGATGGGCTCAAGTCTTATCGAACCGGAAAATAACATTGCAAAACAATCAATCCTTTTATTTAAGCACGTTTGAGATAAGATTTCGGCTCACCGAAATTCGGTGCATAGAAAAAATGTAAATGTAGACTGGGCTCTTCGAAATTCGTTGAGCGTAGCCCAAATCATTTCAGTGAGCCTAGATAATACGTACATAATTGAAAATATTCAGTGATTGTCTTTTATTTATGTAGAATTCAATTATATCTTTTGAATTCTCAGAATTCTTCTGAAATCATGGAATTCTTTTCAACTATTTATAAACTCATCAACTTCAGTCGATGGTGAACTCCTACTGGATGAGGATGCACACGTTTTTTTTTTAAGTTTGCAGTAATGAATACAGAGTTAGTCAGCATGGGAAATAACAAGAGCGAAATGCTTTATGATACAGACGGGATACTAGACGTTTTAAGAGACTCTTTCAAGGAGTTGAAGAGCCGGATCGAATAACCACCCATCTGGCGCGCTCGGTTGGTTATTCAATCCGGATCTTCAATTATTGGGACGCGAAGCTATAGGGCAGCACAACTGCGACATGGAACAGGATACGTTGAAAAAACTGGTTGAGAGAGTCTGTGCCTCTGTGGCTAGGGATATAATTAAAAACTTAACACTAGAAGTACCGGGATTTTTTGCCATCTTTGGTTGCCACGAGGGGTCAATTGACCCCTACCTGCGTTGGCTGTCAAATAATGATTTGAAACAGTTTCGACCGTCAAAAGTTAATGATAGAAGTATGCTACATTCACATTACATCGTTAATATAAGTGGAGAAGAGTAGTGAGTCCTGAAAACGTACAAAAAAGACGTGACAATGTTCGCCTACCCCAGCGTAGTGCTACCGACGTCGCTTCTGCTGCGACTGCAATAGCAAGCTAAATCGTTTGGTGCTGTACTTTCCGATCCGAGTATACGCCGTGTATTTCAACTTACTGCAAATGTGATTATTCCGAGCGCTTTAGTATATATGTTGAAGGTTATACACCGGTAGTAGAACTGATAGTCCGAAAATGTTTTGTAATGAAATACCGGCCAAAATGCGATAGGGGTCAATTGACCCCTGCCGATAACAGACTGTAAAAACTCGATTTTGTTGAAAGTGCCTATCTAATATTTCCAAAAAAAATTGTCAAACACTCCGATTTATAAATAATTAAAAGTCACAAAACGTTATCTCTTTGCAAGCAACCGCTGCTGAGATTTACCACTTTAAAAATCGAAAGGGGTCAATTGACCCCGCCCGTTACTTCCAGTTTTAAAGAATGGTAGGGCTGCTGGTGTAGAGGACATTAACGCTGCAGTGCTTAAATACGGTGGCGTCTACATACCTCACAGTTTGTGCGAGTTGATAAATTTATGTATAGAGATGGGAGAAGTTGCAGATGACTGGAAAAAGGTGATTATCGTCCCAATACACAAAAGAAAAGGAGATAAAAGGAGAAAAAAGTCAGTGAAATATATTCAAAAATGCTTATTCCTAGGCTCATGAAAACAACTGAAGAAAAGATATAGAAGGTTCAAAGTAGATTTATGCCCGGATGATCAGGTATGGATCAAGTATTTAGCTTCAGGTAGATCACAGAAAAAAGTTCAAGAGTAAATAAAAAATTTTTCTGTGCATTTGTTCATTTAGAAAAAGCGTTTGACAAGATGGGTAGAAGTAAACTTTGGAAAGTCCTGAAAGAGTACGAAGTCAATGGATGGCTCCTGCAAGCAATAAAAATGATATACGCAAGCAGCAAAACGAGTGTAAGGGTAAATGATAAACTTAGTGACTGGTTCGATATTATGCAAGGTGTTAGACAAGGATGCGATATTTCTTCGTTGATATTTATTATATTAATGGACAAGTTTCTAAGAATGGCCCTCTTTGACGAAGGTGTGAATGTCGGGACAGCATGCGTGGGTGGGTTAGCGTTCGCAGATGATAAGGTTGTTATGGCAGAGTCAATCGAAGACTTGGAAAGAATGTTGAGCAAACTGAATACAAGCATGAAAAACATGGGCCTCAAAATTAATGTGAATCAAACAAAAAATTGTGGCCTTTGAAGGAAAGGGTGAGAAAACAATACGCAACTTTGTCCTAAACGGTGAGAGAATAGGACAAGGTGATAAGAACGTATATTTTGATAACCCATTCACTAATGACGGAAAGATAGATGGAGAGATAGATAGACGTATAAACGAAGGTAAGGAGGTTGTCGGCAGAGCAGCATTCATTATCAGAAGTAAAAATATATCGTGTAAATCTAAAATAGCGATACATAATTCTATACTCACAACCACTCTGGTATACGGTAGCGAGACCTGGACATACTAAGAAAAGGATCAGAGTAAAATTAACGCGGCTCACGTTGAGCCTCAGCCAACTGCAACCTAAACTCCTTTCTGATAAGAAATTTTGATCATGTGGACTTTCTTACTCAACAAAAACTCTCAGCAGGGCTTAATGATCTGATGTTGCTTCGATGTTTTGATCCAATAAGTAGAAAAATCGATCGAGCTCTTTTTTTGAAAAATCAAATTTTGATTATTCTTTTTAATTCTATATTTAAGTCACAGTTATGTTATTACATGCAAAATATATAGGAAAAAACTTCCTACGAACTTTTGTATAAAACTAGAACTGGCTTTTCTACAGAGGTTTTTGGAGCTCTATTTGAAAATATTTATGAGAAAAGAATAGAATCTTGAAAATTCTTGGCTCAAAATATTGAGCAACATCAGATAAATGAATTTCGCAGAAATTTTTTGTTGAATAAAAATTTGTAATAACCTTAGGGACCAAAAACCCCTATTTTCGCTACAAAAACCTCTATACAAGATCCAGTTTACGTTTGACACAAAAGTTTATAGTAACCTTTTCACCCGATATTTCATATATCGCAGTATACACATAATTGAAATTTTGTGTAAGAATAAAATTTCAAAATATCAAAATCTGAATAAAAAAAAGGGCTCAATCAATTGTTTTTATTTCTCACTTAAAGTATTCGGGTAACATGAGAGAATAGAATCCTACAATGAACTGGCGTTGAGTAAGATGTTTAAGTTGAAGTTGATTGAGGCTCTCCGTGGGTTGGCATGCAATACCCGCGCATGGTGTGCGGTAAAACGCTAATAGACAAAGTTAGTAACGTAAGAATCCTCAAAGAAAGTGGTATAGTTGGGACCGAGGGGTTAACAGCTCGTAAAGTCAGGTGTACACCTTCGCTGAAGTCACTGGCGTGAAGTCACTAGAATTCACATGAAGTCACTGAATCCATTTTAAGTCAGTGTTCACCAGGGCCCACCACTTTCAGCAGGTGGCGGCTGCCACGGCAAGTGCATGGCTGCCACGATTTTTTTCTGCATTTTTTTCTTCGGTTTCCAGGAATCCTGAAAAGGTTTACGGTCTTTCTGGTCACGGCTCGTTATGGCTCATTGTTCACACCGAAGGGTCTGATTTTTTTCAACTTGAATTCACAATACATTTCATTTTTTTATTTCACACTGTAATTCAACGTGAAGCATTAAGGACGAGTCGAAGCACAAGTTCAATGAAAATTTATGAGGGCCTCTATGACCTAGTCCCGCGGCTGCCACTGGCAGTCTTTGGAGCCAACGGCTGCCTTCTGGAGAGCCCTGGTGTACACCATCGGTCCAGTTGTGAACCCCTCGGATGAGACACTGTTTGAGAGGTATGAAAGATATTTGTTAACCTTCATCTGCTCGCGCCCTCCAGCGTCACACTTCCGCTCGCACCGACGGCAATTTGGCCGTCAATGATTTTTCGTGAGTTCAAAAATTTCCCTTGGTCCTAATTGCATTTTTTTGAAGAAAAAGGATAAGTGCACTGAAACAAAAAATTGAAAGGTAATTTTTGACTAATAATATTTGTTTTGAAAAAACACAGAACGTTTTAATTAGGATTTTTTTTGAAAATGCGATATTAGTTCTCCAATAGACAACAGCTTCAGTTACAGACGTTGTAATCAAGTTCTTTTAAATATCTAACTCTAATCAGAACCAAACAACTAAGGTAAAAGTTGGTAGGAATATACAAATAGCTATACAATTGATGAAAGCGTAGGTGTCTGTATAAGAAACGGTGGACATTGCAATCTTAGTGCCTACAGCAAAGGTTTTTCACATGTCATTTTCCATTTCCTATTTCGAATTAAATAAATCAAAAGAGAAGCACAAAGAAGGAACTTTGACTTACAAAATTGTCCTTTAGAAAAAATTATATTAAATTTGTAACAAAATCAAAATGAACAAAATGAACAAACAACGAAGCAAAATACACAACAAAAGACAATAAAAGAAAGATAGAGAAACTGGTATGAAATGAAGGGGAAAAGTCATAGCTCAATCTAGAATATTGTAATGTGAATGAAAAATTCGAAATTCCAGTGAAAAATGACGAAGCATTTATTCGAATTGCAAGTTAGGCAGCGCTAAAAAAAACTATGCTTCTCCGCTCGCACCGACGGCAGATTGGCCGTCATCAATTTTGGATCTGTACTAGAGCTTCCAGATGCAACTGGTTTGATTTTTCTAGAAGCGCGGCTAGTGGCGGGGAGTCTAACTAAAGAATACATGTCCCTCCCATCTCCGTACCCAGAGGCAGACCGTGAAGTGAATGACGCCTGAAATAAAAGATCTTGGATACTGTTGGGCCCCAGTGGAGAGGTTCACATGCTGATTTTTTTAAGTTGTTCGCCTGGGGTGATTGCTAGAGAGATTGATCAGCGATCTGGGTTGGAGCAGTGTTGCGGACTGAACGTGCTATTTAAATAAACAACACGGGAATTTTAGATCAATCTAAAAAATGTATACCCATTTTCCATTACTCCCTCCCTCACTGCTATCTACACAGTGACACCGGGTCCCAGTAGAACCGCGGTAAATCACAACTATGGCCGCGTCTCACAACCGTGAGATGGATGGCCAAACCCACGTGTTTCTTGAGGACACGAAGTGACTCAGAGATGGCAGCTTTCTGCACCTATCTCGCAAGTGCCTTGGCATAGGTTCGGCAAGCCTATATGGCTTTAAGGTTACAATCCAGTGATAGTTTCGCACCTCCGATAGGATACTGTTGTCCGAAAATTTGGCACTTCACGTTTCGGACAATTGACTCTATTTTCCTCAGAGCATTCGGTAGGGCAGGGTCGCGGCCAACATCGTAACAGCGACGAAGATGGTAATAAAGTACTCTTAGGGCCGCATTATCTCTGTAGAGATACGTCGTTCCCGCCTGAGTGGGACACCCGGATAGTATGTGTTCTAGGTACTCAGCGTATGCATGGCACGCTCTGCATCTATCGCTGGGAACTTCTTGACATAAAGTGCGGTCACGGTATACTAAGATGGAAACGAAACCGTCATGGTATGCGAAAATGAAATCCTCTGTACCTGAATTGAGTCCAGATGGTCTAAGGAAAGCAGAAAATTGCTCCTTCGACAAGGACTGATTTTCCGCATTTCTGTAAAAGTTACCGTGCTGATATTTCTTAGTCGAATGAAGACGTACCAGCCTGTGCTGGCATAAAGGAATTAAAGCCTACGAAGGCTTAATATTCAGACGATTTTCTTAACAGAAGAATTCTCCTGTACCAACCATGCTTCTTGAAACACACACGGTGGAACACCATATAGATATTTAGGGACATTCTTCCACCAGACAAGCTTATCCGCGTCTTTCTCCCAAGGTTGAAAAATCCTTAAGAGAATCCATATGAAAGCTCGGAGCTGAGGAAATTATAAGTCCTAGTAAGAGCGAATGGTGTTACCCGGTTTCAATGAGTAAGAAGCCTGACGGAGATTATAGGTCTTGTATCGACTTTAGGAAATTAAATGAGATAGCCAAGAAAGACGCGTACCCAATGAGAAATATTAGCATAATTTTAGACAAGATTTATTCCGCGCGATATATTTCTAAGATTGACTTTAGTCAGGCATTTTATCAGATTCCTATTTTTGATGAATGTAAGGAATTCACAGCTTTTTTAATACCGGACAAGGGGCTGTATCATTATTCATCGTATGCTATTCAGGCTATTGGGAGCACCACCAAAGTTTCAGTGATTGCTAAATGGACTGATAACACTAGAATTGGAGCCCCATTTATTTGCGTGCGTGGATGACATAATTATAGTCAGTGAAGCCTTTGAAGAACACATTCATTGGTAAGAGAAAGTCTTGGATGTAATCATCAACGCCAGACTTACGGTCCATCACGTCAAAAGCGAATTCGGTTGTAGTCAGGTGCGTTATCTCGGATATTTAGTGGCGATTTATAAAGAATTTCGCCCAAAAAGCAGAACCACTCTATCAATTATTGAAGAAAAATCTAAGGTTCAAATGGAGGGAAGAATTGAAAACCGCTACGTACGGGATTGAGAACCGTCCTCACACAAATACAAGATGGCGTGGGACACGTTATAACCTTTGCTCACGGTGGGTAGGAAGCGGCGATAGGTTAAATAAAAATGTCGACAAAAACTAAAAGCAGGGGTGTATTTTTTACGATTACAGGTGAAAAATCCGTTTGGAATGAAATCCTAGCTGCTCCTGTTTCAAAGATATCCATGTTTTACATATTCTTGATAGGACAAATTTTTGTGAAATATAATGGGCGTGTTTCTCGATCATTGCAACATATTTATTCGTCAAATATTTGATAATTTATGTTGCAAACAATGAATAAATGTATAAATGTGTGTGTGTGTGTGTGTTTGTTCTCTAAGTTAGCACCGGCTTTTCTTCAGAAGGTAGCGCTCCTTTTGCCCGCATTGTCTATACAAAAATTGTCGTGCTGGATAGCTTCGATTGTACTATGCAAAATACTTCAGTTTCTCAAAGTGAAGAAAATGCAATCAAAGCGCGAACTTCTATTGAAATATGTAGCAACTGTTTTGAAAAAATGGGCAAAGGCATTTCACACTCTTGCAGTGGCCCTTCTTCCTCTAAAGCACGTGATAATGTGATCAATAACAACAGAACCAAATAGTTACTACTCTTTTGAAAAGAAAACTCTCGAGCAGTAAAGATGCAGAAAATGAGCTTCTTGTGAATACGACGGGTTCTAAGGCTCGCATAACTGTAAAGAAGACGAAAGGGAAGAGAACAATCTTTTCTGATCAAACTTTAGATAACTTCCAAGCTATTACTGCATCATCTACGAATTATATGAAGAAATTGGTAAACTTTATTCGTAGTTCTGCTGGAAGAAACTCAGTTCCTAAAAATTATAACCAACATATGTATGAAAAATCAAATATAATGGAAAAAATTTGTAAAGAAGGTCTTTATGAGTTCCAAACGGACAAGGAAGGAATTAAGAACCGACCAGTTGTGTATGCCAATGCGACAGAACTTCTTCTCTTTGTTTTTAAGAAACGGAACATTGAGCATATAGAAAAAACAAAAATAAAACTAATGGCAGATGGAGGCCAAGATTTTTTAAAAATTTCTATCACAATTTCAACTGAAGAAGATGGCGAAAAAGAAGAAAATGATTCAGATGTATACAAAACTAAGACCGTTTCATATTACTGCACTGGTGGAAGTATTTCAACAAATGAACGCAAACTGACCAGTGTCTATAAATTGATTTTATTTTGCATGGCTCCTCCGATTAAAGAGACTTATGAAAATTTCAAAACCTTAGTTCAATTAACCAAACTGAATGAGATACCTTTCAAATTTCTTGCAGACTTAAAACGGCAACTTACCCTTGCCCTTACTGAAAATCATCCGAATAATAATGGAGAAAATCTTAATTTAAAGAGATACAAACACTTGAAGGAGGACTATTTACAATTTAAAAGTATGGGCAACGACAAAAAACAAGCTAAACACTGTCATAGCACAGTTCATCATCCTCCTTTTATTGAAGAAGGTAATGATGAAGATGATGACATGTACGTGCTTCAGAAGTGTGATCCTCCTGTACTACATCTCTTACAAGGATTTGTCAATCATCTGTCTTGGGATGGTATATTTAAAATCGATGGTACCGGAAAGAAAAAGGGTTTGTTGTGGCCAAATAAATGAGGTATATCTCATAAAAGCTAAAAAGGAGATATTTTTGAAGGCAATCATTGTCGGAAACTTCTTAAAGAAGCATATCAATTACAGGATCCTGAAATTTACGAGGTTGTGGGGCCACTTCGATTATAGCCTTATATTGTTCCATTCAAAACAATGAACAAAATCATTAATACTTGCTTTTCTGCAAAACAAGCGGATATTAGTGATTTTGATAAAAATCTAAGCGCCATTACATTCTTGAATGACGATGATTTAGGATTATGGTCTGAGCAGGCTGGGGAGTCGGTCCATAGAGAATTCATTAAATTCTGGAATAAGTTTCAAATAAATATGATCGAAGAACGAACTTTTGTGAAGCGATTAAAGAAAGCTGTAGTGACATTTTCATTCCCAGCATATTTAAATTTAAAACCCTAATATTTAATACAATTCAAAATATTAAAATGAATTGAGTAAAAAATTTTAAATAACAAAGAATATTATAAAAACAAAAAATTTAAAAACAGAAAACAAGCCAACAGAAATTGTAAAAATAAAAAAAAAATAAATAAATAAAATAAAAATAAAAAAAAACAGTTGCCAAGTAAGTGTCCTCCACGTGGTGCACCTTGGAAACGTTTAAAACCGCCTAAAAACTTATTTAACTTATATTTTAATATACTATATACACAAAAATTTACTCCCGCGTTGAGACACACATATAGTTTTGAATATTTGACGTATATATACGGTATATATGCTTCAATGATCCAGAAACGCGCCTTTTATAGTTCTCAAAAATTGATCCTATCAGGAATACGTAGAACGTGGATATCTTTGAAACAGGAGCAGCTAGGATTTTATTCCAAACAGATTTTTCACCTGTTATCATCAAAAAATACACTCCTGCTTTCAGTTCTTGTCGACATTTTTATGCAACCAATCGTCGCTTCCTGCCCACCGTGTGCTAGTCGATCCAAGCAAGGCGCCGAGAAAAAATATACCGTGACGGAACAAGAATGTTTAGCGGTAGTATGTTCTGTAGAAAAATTCAGACCATATTCAAAGGGTTATCACTTCGCAGTGATGACAGATCATAGTAGTCTCCAATGGATCTATAACTTGAGAGATCCTACTGAGAAATTGGGTACACGGGCCCTCAAATTGCTGCAATATAACTTCGAGATTGAACATAGAAAAGGTGCCTTTCACCTTGGACTCGAAATTAGAAGGCAATCGATGGTAGTGTCATCGCCCTGACCATTTCACTGATCCATTGTTGCCTGACTTTGAAGCATGGATGCTGGTCTTGCCGTTGGTGCTTCGAGACAAGCCAATGAGTGAAGCACACGATACTACGACGTCTGGATACTTAGCTGTTGAGAAAACTTTCCAGCGTCTTCCGTTACTTTACTATTGGCCCGCCATGTTTAACGACGTTGCAAAGTACGTTCTATCAGGTAAAAACTGTCAGAAGATGATGGAAGACCAGGCAGGTCCAGTTGGTCTAATGGGTAAACGGGTGATGGAGCAGCCTTGGTCGGTAGTAGCGGCAGATATGATGGGTCCGTTCCCGCCTAGTCGCAGGAATCATACCGGCCGCAGGACGTCCAATCGGCAGAACGAACTAGTTCCCGTTCTATTTCGGGACACGTCAGGACGGTCTGTTCAGGCGCGTATAAATCTCGAGACCGAAAACATCGAAATTTCTCGAAGAAGGAAGAGAGGAAGGCCCTGAAAATCCCGATGATCAGGTGAGTCCGGTACCACTGCTGAATCCCACGCCAGTCCGCGGATTGATTTTGAGTCCTTCCGTACACTACCAGGGTGCCCTGACCCTGATGTATAGTTAGTTTTAGGCTGTTCCGTGTAGCACTCTGATAGGAATGTGAGATTAAAAAGAATTGGTAAAGAAGAATTGCGTCTGTAATTAAGAATTTGCACCAGTTCAATTAAACTAGGAATAGGCCAGATTTGAAAATATAACATTAATTTTCTGATATGGATTTTAGTAGATAGCAGACTATAATAATAAATGTCACTTTTTTTTTATTTTACTAATTTTTTTTTTTTAGTTTTCATTTATTTTGATACCGTCAGTTCAGACTTCGTGATTTCCTTCCTAGATTTGAAGAATCCTCTTTAATTTGTTTTCTTTTTATTTCCAAAACTTTTTTTAAGTTCTGGGAACACTTGAATTCACAGTTATTTACAAAAGCAATCAACTTGACTACACTCTAAGTGATGCTCAAACCTAATAGATAATCTGGAGGTCGGATTACTGAATCTTGCTGGTCATGGAGATTCCGCTGGTCAGTCTGGAAGGGGGTGTTGTAACGTTGTGACCTCGACTCGTTATGGATCCTCCCCAGATTGGATACATTAAATAATAAAATTCCAAGCGCCGAATGATCCACGGCCAACACCAGCTAAATTCAGATGAATAAGGAGTGAGCACGAAAGTATGCTGTATGATTGTAGATAGAACCAATGTAGGTTAGATTTGCAAATATTTTCTTTTAGGAAAGAATTCTAATTACGTTCTTGTCGCTTAAAGTTAAAATGAATAGGCACCTGGAACTCCATTGTAATGAGGTACCTGACGTCTTATCTCGATTTGCGAAAACATTCCTCACTGTCTCACACGGAGAAACTCTGGCACCAGCGGTTAGTGTTAAATTAAACTTTTTTTCATAGCACTAGCCACAGTTGCCAAGACGCTGCCCGCTCACGAATTCACACGAGCTGCTCGTGTTAATGGCAACAGCAGCGCGAGCTTGGTAAGTTTTGCGATTGACCCGGTCTGTTCTTGGGATTGGCAACAATCTCTCGTCTTAATTTTCAATAGCGCGTGGTGTCAAATAGCTCTAATGTTTAGTAACAACCGCGCTGGTCTCTCGGCTCATTAGCCGCAACATCTTTCATTTCTTTTCAAACTACAATATGCTGATCGAGAAGAACTAACCTGCATGCACGTCATGATTGATTATTCGTGCAGTTTAATCTTAATCAATAAACGTGTGGCTAAGATCGGTTAGCAAGTGATTTACTGTTTTTGTTCCAATATAATCATTATAGTTTCAGTTTAGAAATCCGATGATCTAAACAAAAATCTGTAGGTATAATTTTAGAAATTCTAATCATTAATTTTGGAAGTTCAAAAATGAATGACATTATTTACAGTTCTACTTCTAAAATTTTATTCCCAACCTTCAAATCTTACCCTTTTCTTGAGAAGTTCTTGATAGATTTATTGAAATTGAATCAAATTTCATCAGATATGATTGATGGAGTTACTTGCAAGATTAATTTTTATAAGGAATTTGCCTGCTTCAATAATTAAATTCCGATGAAAATTCTACTTTGAAAGTTCTGTTCAAAAATATTTTCTTCACATTGTGCCTATTTCATAAATTGACATAATTCTGATGAAAATTGTACTCTGAAAGTTCTGTTCAAAAATATTTTCTTCAAATTTTATTGCGAAAATTAAAATTATCTGAGAACACAAAAAAAGTAAATTTGTTACATAGTTTTCTATTATGTAATATCACTGAACTTACTGACTTCTTTATCATATTTTGAACAGTTGTTTCACCATGTATGAATCGTATAAAAAGATTATCCGAATTATCAAGAACGCAAAGTACATTTGATCATGACAAGTTTTCCCATAGCACTCTCAGCATTTGGTGATGTGGCGATTGAGTCGAGCGACATGCGCGGTTGTCACTAAACGTTAGAGTTATTTGACAGCATGCGCTATTGAAAATTAACACAACAGATTATTGCCAATTTCAACAAAAGGCCGGACTAAACGCAACACTTACCGAGCTCGCGCTGCTTTTGCCATTAGCACGAGCGGTTCGTGTGAATTATCGAGCGGTCAGTGCGATAACAACTGTGGCTCGTGCCATTCCAACAAAATTTATTTCGACACTAACCGCTTGTGCCAAAAGCAGTGGCAGCTCTTGATGCGGTCGCTCCGTGCATCCTCTTTGAAAGTTTGGCACTACGAAACGCGTGCCACTACCCAGCTGACCTGAACAACCTGCACTATCTGGTGCACTATCCATCTACGGGGGCCCGTTCCACTGATACCTGGCCAGCTCAGAAAAAGTCCATGTCGCCATGGACATGTCACCATCTTGCCACGTATTTAAGCTGGCATGCTACCAGAGGGACACCCAGTCAACTCTCACAGAGCGGCGACCGGATGCAAGGTTAAAGAGGGCAGCACCTGACGGCGGAGGATTCTGGCGGAACGGAGACAAGTGGAGAAGGCGAAAAGAAGGAAGAACACCACAGTCTAGTGTTGGCCATCGGCACAAAATCCAAATCATGAACGCCCAGACGGCGGGATTCTATTTTTTTCCAAGTAACCCTTGCCAGGCTTGGTTTGAGTAGGAATTCCAGAGGAGTGCAGGAATCTTCGTAAATCAATATAGGTGTCAGAAATTCGCTTCTCACCTCAAGACCTTTTGTATGCATTTAATTTATTTTGAGTCTTGAGGCATTTGAGCTAGGGTTCTTTTTTTGAGAGAAAGCTATTTTAACTCTTGAGGTCCATCAATATATACAGATAGATAAACGTTCATTTTCCAGCCTGCTGGCCTTAAAAAATGGACTTGCTTACATTTCCATTTATTTTACAGAATTTTCTTAAAACTAACCCTTAAAAACTAACATCCATCCATTCCTTATCTCGAAGACCACACGCTCTTATCGCCTTGCCTTCCTCGCTTCGCCTCGCCTCGCTCGCATGTGCCTACTTTCTCGCATTGCCTCGCTATAAGCTCCTGACTTCCTTTCTCTCCTTTCTCACATAAATCTTGCGCTCTTGCTCTTGGCATAATCCACACATAGTTCCCATTAAACCTTGAATCTCTTATTCTCTCTTCCCCTTCTGTCTTCTCTCTCTCCATGCCGTTTTTCTTAACCAAGTCATATACCTTTCTCCCTTTCTCGTGCATCCTTCTCACTTCATCCATCTGCAGTTCATTCGTTCTAAAGTACCTTTCCCTCTCAACCTCCATCTTCCCACCTCCTCTCCTGTTCTCCTTCTCCCACCAACACTCTAACCAGCCTACTTTCCCCCTCTTCCAAAAATTTCTTCTCATATTTACACACCCGGCTCCCTGCTAGAATCCCTAGACTCGTTCTCCCCGTCTCCCTCCTGACAATATAATTAGGCGTGTTCCTTGCCAACCCCAGGGTCCACTTTACATTCCTCTCCTGCGTTCTATTTACCTCTTCACTTTCCTTCCACCCCCACACTTGTACCCCATTCAGTAGCACACTCATCACTAGTGAATCAAACTATTTCATTCTCCTTCCAAAAACACCTGCGAATAACTTCTTTCCCAACCCCCACACCTGACTCATCATCACATTTGCCATCCACTCCCCCATTCCTCCGAAACACGGAACCCAGGTACACAAACGCTTTCACCTCCTGCACCTCCTTTCCCTTCCCTTATCCCTTCCCCTTCCTTTTCTGAACACCATAACCTTGGACTTTTCCGCATTCAGCTCTAACCCCTATTTATCCAGGTATCTTCTCAAGCTCTTCATCATCTCCATTAAGGCCTCCCCGCTGCTTGCCATCAACACTATCTCATCTGCATACGTTAGTGACCTAATTCTAACCCCTCCTATCCTGACTCCTCCTACCACCCCGGCCTCCAGCTTACTTTCCATATACGCAATTAAAATAGCAAAAAGCGTTGGGCTAAGTGGACACCCTTGCCTTAAACCCCTATCCATCCAGAATCCCTCCGAAATCCCCTCCCCTCCTCTTACCTTGTCTTTAGTCTCTTCATATATGTCCCTCACCCTCTCAATCAGGCCTCTCTCCAATCCCCTATCCTCCATCGCCTCCCACAACCTCCCCCTATCCACCGAAGGAAACGCGCCTTCGAGATCCGCAAAAAAAGCGTACCCTCTCGTCCCCTTCTTCGCTAATTCTCTATCCACCACGTGCTGCGGAACGTAGATATCGTCGACAGTACCACCGTCGCGTATACTTTATACGCCGTATTCATGAGCGTAATCCCTCTATAATTTTCCAGCCGATCCCTATCTCCTTTCTTATACAGCGGCACTATTAACCCTTCTCTCCACCCTCCTGCGAAAACCTCGCCCCTCAATACTTCCTTCATAACTTCCTTCAGCCTCTCCCTAACCTCTTGCGTACTAAATAGCCATGCTTCGTTCTCTATCCCATCCAGCCCTGCGGCTTTGGTCCTTCTCAACTTCCTTATCTGCTTCTCTATCTCCTCGTCATTCAACTCTTCCCTCGCAGTCTCACCCGTTCTTCTACTCCCTCCATCCCTCTTCCTTGAATCTGAGCCCTGGAACGATTCTTTAAAAAATTCCCTCCACTCCTCATTCCCTATCTTCTCGCTGACCCCCACCCTACGCTTCCTAAACCTATTTATTATCTTCCAGACGTCCCCCTCCGTCTTAACATTTGCTAACTCCTCTTCCAGATCTTTCTCCTTTTCCTGTTCTTTCTTCTTACACATCAATCTAAACCCCTTCCTCATTTCTACGTACTCCTCCCTTTTCGCATGATTCAAAGGAGCAAAGGAGCTTTCCTTTACAAAGCCGCGGAGCAAGCTGCCGAGACCCTTGGCCTGAATTTCAACATCAGAAGTGAGGAAAGTGCATTACTCCATCTAGATGCTTCACGTCTACAAGCCGAAGTAAAGAAAGCAGAGGTTAGAAAATTTCACCAAGAGCTACTCGACAAGCATATGCACGGAAACTTTCACAGAAATGTAGAAAAACAGTCCTTGTCAAAGGAGCAAACTTTTGCTTTCCTCAAATCATCAGGGCTCAATTCAGGTACAGAGGGCTTCATGTATGCATGCCAGGACGGTGTAATCTCCACCTTAGCATACCGCGCCCGCATTTTATGTCAAGAAGTTCCCAGTGATAGGTGCAGAGCGTGTTATGCACACGCTGAGTACCTAGAACACATACTATCGGGGTGTCCGACCCACGCAGGAACATCGTATATCTATAGACATAATGCGGCCCTAAGAGTACTTTGTTACCACCTTTGTCGCTCTTACGGTGTTGGTCGCGACCATGCCCTGCCGAACGCTCCAAAGGATATAGAGTCAATTGTCCGGAACGAGAAGTGCCAGATTTTCTGGAACTACGATTTTTGGGCAGCAGTCTCCGTTGCGCACTCGAGGCCTGACATTCTTCTTCAAGACTTCGAGAAACGAACGATATTCGTGATCGAATTCTCGGCTCCGTCCGAATACAACATCACTGCAAAGGAGAAAGAAAAAGAGGAGAGGTATCAAGACCTTAAAAGAGAGCTGCAACGACTGTACCCAAAATCTTCGGTACGAGTAATTGTCCTTGTGATAGGTGCTCTCGGAGGTGCTGAATTATCACTGGTTCGTAACCTTGAAGCCATACCTGCGTGCCAAAAATATGCCAAGGCACTTGCGAGATGGATGTAGAAAGCTGTCATCCTTGGATCGCTACGTGTCCTCAAGACACACGAGGGTTTCGCCGGCCTGTCGTTGTGATTTCGTCGTGCCCTGGGACCACCCATCTCACGGATGTGAGACGTGGCCATAGGTGTATTTTACCGCGGTTCTACTGGGGGCTATTGTCATTTTCTTTTTAGATGGCAGTTGCTCTTAGTGGTTCCCTGCTATATATATATATATATATATATATATATATATATATTTGTGTGTGTGTATATGTATATGTACATGTGTGTGTGTGTTCGGTTTCGGTGTCGATTCCTTTAGAATAGAACTGAAGGGCCTATGACAAAGCCACCGAACGCGTCCTCGGGTTGCGGAGAGAGGGTCCCTGCACCAAGGGTTTCTGGTGAATATGGTTACAACAATTAATAAGCAGTTGCGGACAATTGTCCAGGGATGGTCCCGAAGGAATAATCACTAAGCTGAGGCGTACCAACCGTGCCGAAACAACCACTGCTTGATCAAGCTGCAGACAAAGATGAGAAAGCGACATTAAGACCAACCACGGAAAGCAGGCACCTTCTGCGAGATTATCGCGATTTCAGGACAAGGAGGAACATTAACATGCAAGTTCCTCCCAAACCCCAAGATCTGGCTGAAATAGATGCCTCCCTTCAGAGAGAATCAACAGTTTCTCGCTGACCCATCGTGCCTCTTCAGCGAGCTCTCTGTTTCTGTAAGAAATCCATCCAAGCCCAAGGAGATGGATACTTTTTGGAGAGGTATACAGGATCCCGAAAATACTAAAGTTGAAAGAAGATACTGACAATATCATCCGCTTCAAGGAGTTTTGCGACAACCTCATAAAATCTGAGGAGGAATGTTCATCAATCAGTGCCGAAGAGGTGAAAAAAGCACATAGAGGCACGAAGAACTTTTCCCCTGCTGGACCAGATTGTATCAAGAACTTCTGGTAGAAGAATTTTACTTGTATACTCCAAAATTTGTTCCGCATATTCACCTCGTATTTAAAGTCGGAGACGCCATTCCGCAGTGGCTGGTGTTAGGACGCACAATACTCCTGCCAGAAAAAGGCAACTTGTTCAACCCACAGAATTACAGGCCAATAACTTTTTGAAACACACTGTATAAGATCTTTACAGCTGTCCTAAACAACAGGATTGCTCGACTAATTGAGCCTATGTGGCGGGAGATTGTTATGTCCCGAGCAAGTAGGCGAGGGTAGTTTGGCTAAATTCGAGATTGTGAGATACCAGTGTGCTGATTTTAAGTCAGGTTGGTAAGGCCTGACCAATTATTTGTTTATGGGATCGTCAGCCACTTGTCAGCCCTACGCGGACTGTGTTAGGTTACGGTGTTTAAACAACATATGAAATTCAGTGTGAACAATGTTTATTATAAATAGAACACAGGAGTAATTATAATGAGTATACAAAAACTTACGGTTACCTTCCTTCGCAAGAAAGGGCGAAACGGATGTTGTGTTGGCCGATTGTATCTCCGTGTTTATCGTAGAGCTGCGACGGAAATCTACCGGATGTTTGTAATATTGAAAACGTACACGAGCACTTGTCAGTATTGGTAGTGCGATACAGGGTCCTACAGCAGATACCCAATCCACACTTGAGTTCTTTTCGCCAACGTTTAGCACTGCGGACTTTATTCGTAAAAGACTCACTTTACGACGACCGAATGTTTCAGCCGAAGGGTCTTTAGTACAAGACTCGAACACACTTCAACTTCTTTGAAAGTGCACGACTTAATCAGAGTGTTTCTTCGGTCACAATGAGATAGAAGACGCGACTTTGTTGAAGTATTTCGAAGATCAAAATGAGCTGGTTGCGCTGGGGTTTATGTAAACCTTGGACTTCGCAAAAGTCACGTACGATGTCAAAAGTGGAAAGTTAGTCTTAAAGTGTAAATAGCACGTACTTTACCAATAGTGTCAAGGGCATGTACTTTGCCAATAGTGGAAAGAGCACGTGCGATCAAAAGATTGAATCTCGCTAATGATTATCAAGTTACGCGAACGACTAACATGTAAGTTCACTCTGCTGACACTCTCGGTTATCGGTCGTGTCTTCTCTAGATCGGCTATGGGTCATTTGGTGGAGTCCACGTCAAGCGGATCAAGAATTTTCCTCTTGGAAAGGGATTTGGCTGTAACTTAGCGTATGCAGTCCTACATTAGTAAAGAAGAATGCCCCGAAGTATTTTTCAAAAATTCAAAAAAATGGCGGAGATACGGGACTTTGAAATTTTTGGTAACTTTTTTTTGAAAGTTCTATATCTTTGATTCTAATTGACCGATTTAACTTTCTAAGGTCTGAAATTGTTTGTAATGGCACTTAAATTCAAAGCAAAAAATGTCTAAACAGAAAAAAAAATTTTTACATTTTTTTGAAAACTCAAAAAACTATAATCGCGTTTTGGAAAATACGTGTTCTTGAATTTCAAAAAAAAATTATCAAAGAAAGCCAAAAATGTGCTCTTCTAGTCCTGTTAGTTTTATCTTGGGACCGCCAGTGGTTCACGAGACAAAAAATAAATCTTACGGTCATACACGATGAAGCAAGGCGCCGCGGCTAAAGGTGCGCGGGCTTAGCGCATTATGTGACTGTTCAGACA
>CAKNXH010058750.1:0-43116 GCA_932178445.1 Andricus quercusramuli | reverse complement strand
ACACCGCAGTCTGCCTAGTCCCTCCGCGAATTGACTGAGCGGTGTCAGGCAAAGTCCGAAGTAGCACTTTCACTTCGGACTGTGCCTAGTCAAATCGCTAAGTGCCCGACAGGCTCAGGCAAAGTCCGGAGTACAAATAAAACCTTTGCGGTTTACTGTTCCCGCTGCACAGTGGGCTGGCTCGGGAATTTACAATTCAAAATAGTCTACAGATCGCAATTGAGCGTCCGAATACAATAACCGACGGTACGCTCGGCCTTGTATTCCTTGCCTCCCATTTGAGAGAAAACGACGCAAAAAATTATCTGAAACTCAAATTTTAAAAAAACCTCTCGAAAAAAATATGAGCATTTGAAGCTTCATCAGGCGCACAATTTTCGTGTAGAAAACTTTTTTGTGCGATTTCAACTTTGTGACAAATAAAATATAAACTGCAAATTTCGACGAGCGGAATTTAATACGTCTTTTAAAATAAACTCGCCATATATTTTTTTCACTGCAACGGAATTACTTAAAATTTGAACCTCAAGCGTATTATACTCTGTCGCTGCCTACGAAATTTGATTTGTGCATAAAAAAGTTAATTGTTTAACAATATGTCGATGTTTGTCAATAGTTATTTAATATCATGCTTTTTCACGTTCGGCGAGAAAAAGTATCGAGGGAATTTTGGAGTTTTGGCTCTAAAGAAGTTTTTTGGAAAGTTTCAGATTTTTTAAGCGAAAAATGAGCGAGCCGGCGTAAATTGAAGCAAATGCGCCAAATCTGGACCGTCTACCGTTTTTTCTCGAGCGTGAGCGTTTGCGAGTACAAAAAGAGGTCTGGATGGAATAACTCGTCCAGCGTTCGAGATCGGGTGAAAGTGTATTCATTACACGCTCACTAATAGCCGAATAGGTGAAAACTGTTCTCGTAAATTACCTGCCACGTAACATTGGTTCGGTTGTCGAGTTCCGCAATCAGCAGACGGCTGTTTGTGGGGGGGTACTCGCTTGGTTTTTTTTTTTTTTTTTTTTTTACCATACCACTTCTGAAGGTTGTAAGAGTTAGTTATTTATTCACACTTGGAATAATAAATACCTTTAACATAGTTTATAATTACGTCCTTGACTTTTATACGTAGCGGGCTTCTCAAATTGCATTTAGTGTCTCGACAGCCTCAAGCCTTAGTGTCGTTATCATGTGCAGTATAAAGTCGTTCAGTCGGTCGTTTGTGTGTTTTTGATCTACTTTTGGTGGATTTTAAGTTTACAGTCGTGCGGCAAAATAGGTTCTGTTTAGTTTGTGTTTGTTTCGACAGTAAGTTGGCATGGATGTCCTTATGAAACAACATAGGACTAAGTTAGGTAATTGGAACACTTGATATTTTGCTTATATTAAAATATGCACATAGCAGTGTGCAACAATTATGTTATAGAAATCATATACATATATACTAAAGGTTGATAAAACATGGTGCTCTTTAAAAATTCAAATATGATTATTTTAAAATGTGCTCATTTTGCTTTCACCTTCACAATTATTTTGAGAAAAATAGCACCGTTTACTGAAAAATTAAATATATGTAAAATGATTTTACAGGTTCCCTGGCGGAACGGCCGAACGGAAACATTACGCTACAGCGTAATGGTAAAGTAATTGTAAAGTAATGGTAAAGTAACATGGCATTATAATTAATAAAGGAAACAAAATAAATATGTAAACTGTTGCAATTTCAATAAAACGTTAAATTTACGTTAAATGGTCATGCCGTAATTGCAAGAAGTTGCTATCTCAGCGTTAAAAAATAAAAAAACAAAGTGGCTGTCACTTTGACGTTTTATTAAAATTGCAACAGTTTACATATTTATTTTGTTTCCTTTATTAATTATAATGCCCCATTACTTTACCATTACTTTACCACTACGCTGTAGCGTAATGTTTGCGTTCGGCTGGTCCGCCAGGGTTAGGTTGCGATTATTCGATTCAGCCTTCATTATTTTGTGGAATTTGTACTAGGATAAAAGTTACTACAATTAAATTCAGAATATTATTTTCACCCAGTGTAAGGTGATAATATAAATTTCGTCATGATATTTCTTCAAATTAAAGTTTTCCAATTAAAATACAGTGTAGTTTATATTTTAATTAGAAAAGAATATAATATTTTATTATTTAGAATTGAAAATTGTATACCAAATTTATTTTTAATTTATGTAAAGTGGACTTCTACGACTTTTCTATCAATTAATTAATATAAATGCATATGAAGTTCTATACACAGTCTCTTAATAGTATTTTTCATACACCGAATTTTATCTGTAGATTTTATATATAATTGTGTATGAAATGTATAGTGAAATTTCAATTATTTTTAGTAGTGATGATTTTGTGAATTTTAACATTTCAGAAAAGTGTTATCTGTTTTTACTGACTTTACTATTTGTACCGGTTGTAGTTCCTGTGCTGGTAATTTTACACCTACATTTTCGAGCGGCGAGATTACCACTATTTTTTTCTGTCGGTGTGAAACATGTAGGTTCCTGTGTTCCTGAAGTGGATGATATGGCAACACCTCTAGGTTCTGGAGTTGGTGTTTGTATCGCTGGTTCTGCATACTCGGCATCTCGTACTGGATATCTGCATCGTTGGCATCTTGAGCACCATGAAAGTGAAATGGCTGCTAATAGTGATCCACGTATCAGATAAGAAATTATTCCCAGGAGGACCACGCTTAAACCAATATATGGTCCATGGATAAGCATCTTTTCTTCTATTTCATTTTGTTGTTTCGGACTTATCTTGTTTAACTGCTGTTCCACCTCTTCAAGGGCTTTCTTGTTCAATTCGAATGATTCATTGTTGTTTCTGATATTTTCAGAGGGATATACTACTGGGCCTTGGAAGACCTTGTATGGGTAATCTGACAATACGACTCCTGATATTTTGGACAGATTGAGCAATAATTTTGGTTCATACACTACTTCTGTCAACCCGCTTGCTTTCCTTGGGCTGGGAAGCGTCATGTATGTGGTTTTCAATTCACATCCTGGTTCCACTTGAAACAGCCCTACTCCGGTTAAAATAATTTTTGAAGTTGGCTTCTTTGAACATCTCACTTCTGCAGAGAGGGATGTCAGTATCGAATATATCCATCCTCCTAGGGTATTGATTTCCTTCCAATAGTCATCGTCTTGGCAAGAGAGATGAATTTTGCACATATTAAAAGAGAATTCCGTCGGATTCAGCAGTAGCTCACTTTCACAGCTCTTTTTCACTGCTTTTTCGTACACGGGTGAGTTGTTGATGCAAACATATTTGTCTATCAATTTTTTTGCATGCTGCTTTCTCTTGATCATTCAGTAGAAGATAAGTTCGCTGTGCATCCTCCATGGCAATATGAGAATGCTCTGTGTGAACATATGCTTACTTCAGCCAGTTGAGCGAGTTCGTTAAGGCTCACCTTGGGTCCTTTAACTGGAAAATTTGGATTGTCAGCATGGTCTTGGACATCCCGAAAAACTGGTTACAATTGATCCGATGTTAACAAACTTGGATGCAGCTCTCCTTTCCTGGCGGCGTGGATGACATCTAGAAGTTCGTCAGCTGACCTGATGTAATCATCAATCCCTATTTCGATAGAGTGCAGCAATTGTAGCATTCTTTCCACCATCTGGGTGATATTTAAACTCCATATCGATTTCCCGGTAGTGTTTATCTCATACGATAATTGCGTGAGATGTTCCCGTATTTTTTCTTGGTATTTTTTATTTTGTTGCGCTCGCAGATTTATTTCGTCGAATTGTGCTCGGATAACATGTGTTTGTTTTCCCACCAGGTACGAGATGTTTGCAGCTGCTCTATTGAGGTCTTCAATTTCTATCTCGATATGTTGGCCATCTTTATATTTGAGGAGACCTGCTACAGGTCCAACGATACCTCCGAGGAATCCTAGCATCGGAGTTGTTCTCCGTTTGCGCATACTTAACGGCAACTACGACGGATACTTTCTCTCAGCGTAGCGACTCAGCTCCTGTATTTCTTGATCGATTTTTGCCTGAGATCTTTGAGCTAGTTCAACCTTCGCTTCCAGGTGGTATTCCTTAATAGCTGCTGAGCATTCATACCCTAAAAGCGGTCTGCAATATTTAGGCAGGGTGTTCAGGTGTAGTTGGTAGGCTTTCAATGCCACATGTAGTTTCTCCACATGTAGAAAGGTTGCTATTCTCCAGTTGCTGGTAACTTGTCTCATTGGTGATAAATACTCATAATAGCTACTCGTGCTCGCTTGAAAAGGTGTGATTCTGTAGCTGTTGTCCGTAGACTCCTGGGTAGCTACCATATATAGGGACAGGAACATTAAGTACCGCATGATGAACAGCCTTACCCAAGTTTCCTGATAAGGTTTAAGATGTTAATTTTTTTGGTATAAAGTTAGGAAGTCAAGTGCACATCGTTTGGGCCAGAGCTCAATTTCCGATTACTTTGTTTTATGTATTTTGGAACTGGCCCTAGGCTGACAACGATATATTCTCGACTTCAGCATTCCCAAACAACAGACGGTCAACTTAGACTATTAACAATGAACTACTCTTAGTTCGTCTGCATGTTTTGTAATGCGTTGGCCATTTTCGGCCTCTAGGATCACGTTACAATTCTCCGTGAATCCAACTACTGTGAAAGGGCCTATTCCTCTACTATCAAATGCTCCCTCTCTTACATCCTTAAGGATGTAAACCTGTTCTCGTTTCTTTGCATTCAAAGGGCGTGCTTTCTCATCATAGCGTTCCTTGGATTGAGTTTTCGCTTGAATTAGATTTCGCGCAGCGATTTTTTGGATTTCCGTGATTCTAATGATTAGATCGCGAAGAAAAGAACCGTATGTTTCTAATTACTTTCCTTGAGGAAAAAAGCTCGGAGTTTTGGCCACCTTTCCGAATACTAATTCGAAGGGAGTAAATTTGGTTGCCTCGTGTACTGATGTATTGTATGCAAACATAGCGAAAGGGAGAAGTCGATCCCAATCGTCGTAATTGATTGCATAGTGTTTTATATAATCAGTTAGCACGATGTGGCGCCTTTCAAGGCATTCGTTCGTTTGGGGACGATATCCCGAAGTTGTAAGTTGTTTGACATTAAAAATTATTTCTAAGTTTTTTATCAATTTACTAATTAAACTGCCTCCTCTGTCGGCCAGGATACATTTTGGGGGCCCATAGACAGAGAATAGTTTTGTCGCTACCTCGAGAGCTATAACAGAAGATTTCTGACTAGGGATGGGCACGGCAAGACAGTAGTTACTGAAATTGTCTTTCATCGTAAGTATGTACCGGTTTCCACTAGGAGTTGTAGGAAGTCTTCCTACCGTGTTTAAAGAAACCTTATCAAACGCTTGAAAAGGGGTATCGGTAATTAACATTGGTTCCCGAGTTCGAACTCTAATGAGTTTTTGTTCGAGGCAGCTTTTGCATCCACGAATATACTCACTGATCTCGTCTCGCATTCCAGGCCACGTATACCTTTCCCGAATGCGTAGATACGTTTTTGTAACTCCTTTGTGTCTTTTATCAGGAATTAAGGATATTCTTCTATTATTTTTGGACGGAGCTCTACTGGTGGTATTTCGATTTTTCCATGACATAAAGTAATTTTGATATTACTGTCCGGAAAAATCTTGGCAAGCAGCTCTGACATTTTATTTTGAGGTACGGGTCCTAAAAGGTCTCCCGAGTTTGCCATACGCACGGACGTTACTTTATCCCGCTCCAGTGCTTGTTTAAGTTTCTCCAATCCTTCATTAACATCTACCCAGTTGGTCTCGTCACAATGCTTTCTTTTTACAACCATTGAATACGTTTTATACCAACCGCGGGGAGTGACAAGGATCTGACCAATTTTTGGGCGACTTTCCCAGAGATCTTGTTGATCAAGATGCTCTGTAGCCACCAGAAGCTTGGCACTGGGGTTTGTTGGTTCACAGTCGCAGGACAGGAAATGGGCATAGTTATCGCGCTTGAAAGTTAGGGGTTCTGTCCACTGATAGATGATCTTAGGTTGTCTTCTGCCTTCCGCTAATTTTACTGACTCTGGGAGAGAATTTTTAATTTCCTCCTCATTGGAGGAGGAGGGATCTAGGAATGTGTTGTTTAGGTCGATCATAGGCGAGGGTGTTTACTTCCTAGTCTTGTCTTTCTGAGTTAGGATATGGTGTGGATCCGGCTGAAGGGGCTACTTCAGTTCGAGGTGTAGGGAATATAAACATTCTAGGTGGTTGTTTGCTAAGAATAGGCGATCCCAATTCTTCCGGTGTATCCTTAAACCTTACATTGCATCTCCTAGTTATCACGTGGTCCTTAATTCCTGATGTGGGATATTTAGAATTTTCTGCCTTCTCTTCAGTAGGATCATTCAGAAATTCTCTTTCTATTTGTAGCGCATCTCTTGAGTCATTTGGTACTTCTTTTTGGTTTGCATAATTTTCTAAAAATGTTCACGCTCTGTTAGAAAATTCTTCATCATCATACCCATCGCATGGATCCATATCTTCCAATTCTTGTAGGAGTTCGAGATCCTCTTCGCCTTCCGAGACGGCTGTACGCGCAAGCTGAAAAGTCTCATCCATGCCTTCATGATCCCATAGCATAGACTGATTTTCTGCTAATGACTTGCCAAATTTAGAAAATGACTTCTGAAGGTCTGCCTTTAGATCATTTGATGGCGGCTCTTTTTCTTCACTATGGTCACTATCCGTTTCATCTTCGGGTATGGGAGCTATATCCACGATGACTTGAATAGGCTCCAGGCGATCTGAATTTTTGTTTGGAATTTCGTTCTGATGAATGCGGTTTTCAATGCCCTGACAGGCGAGTTGATCGGCCATTTCGTTTCCCTGAATGCCCTGGTAACTGGGTACATGATTCCAGACAACTTCGATGGGAGCGAGTGCTTCTTCGAAGTCTTCGAATTCTTCGAATTCTGTTCGATTCTTAACTGGTTGATTACTCTTAGTATTGCAATTATTCTCTTTCCAGTAATGGATCCATTGGGTAGCATTATCTATTACAAATTTAGAATCTGTATTGATGCGAAGTTTTCTTATCCCTGCTTCATGTGCTTTGCCAGCGGCTGTTGTTGCAGCTTCTATTTCAGCTACGTTGTTGGTCTGTCTACCTCGTACTGGTCGTGATACATTGAGCGGATTATCTTCGCCAAACCATACCCCTATACCAGAATGGGGCTCACTGTTCGCGTCATATACGCAGGCTCCAACTACATATACGTCCACGTAGGCTCTAGGGGTCGAATCGCTGTACGGGGGAGCACTTTTTGAAACTTTTGATTCTTCTGGTGGTGGAGGTATTGGCTCCACCCCTGGAAATATGCTTCGTTCCTTTCTAAAGACCGGTAGTTCAGAATCCTCTGTTGTTTCGTCGTCCGACAAATCTTCATCCGACGATCTATCTTCTTTATTGGTTCAAGGTCCTTTATCCTGTTCCCTTCGTCTCAATAATCTTTTTCCTGTAGTACTTTCCTCTAGATCAAGGCTATTTAATGCTTGCCGTGTTGGAATGTAGCTCTCATCAGAATCCTCTTGTGTTAAAGCATCCAGTCTTTTCCTTGGCTTTCCTACAGTCTTTGTTGCTGATGGTTTTTTTGTTTTTATTGGCTTAAAAGAGGATGTTCTAGGGATGGATGGTTTTTCTTTTGCCGCCGATTGACTTATATCCTCAGGTTTGGACTTTGCATTTTTCTTTTTAATTGGCAGTCCGTTAGGGTTCCCTTTTTTATTACCAAAGGATGTTTGCTCTTGAGTTTTATAGAAATCCTTTGTCGCTTCCCCCTTCTTTTCCTTGTCCTGACTCGCTGACGATCGGGTGATAGTATATACCCTTGACTTTGGTTTCACTTCTTGGGGTTTGGACTGAACAGTCGCTTCATCGGAGGAGTTTTCGGAATCGCTTTGCTCGCTTGACGCAGATTCTTCGTTGAGAATGGGGTTACCTGAGAGAGCCTCGACTCCTCTATTGAGTTTTCCTTTCTTATACTCAAAGTTATACTGATAATTTTTGAGTAGGCATCTCCAACGAAGTAATCTTATCCCAGGATTGACTATATAACTTATCCAATGCACCGGTTCGTGATCACAGGCCAAAATAAATTCCCGTCCATACAAGTAGGGACGATAATTTGCTACTGCGTATAGGACTGCTAAACATTCTTTTTCTTCTGGAAAATACCGAATTTCAATTTCGGTTAAAACCTTCGAGTAGTATCCTACAGACATATCCATGCCATCTTTCTCTTGCGTTAAAACTGCTCATATCGCATATTCTGAAGCGTCTGAGGTAAGCTTGAAGGTTTCATTGAAATCGGGATATTGGATGATTGGATGTTTACAGAGATATCTTCGGATCTTCCTAAAGCTTGCTTTCTCTGCAGGTCCCCACTTCCAAGGTGTATCTTTTTTTAATAGGTCCGTCAGAGCCTTAGCCTTTTTAGGATAATCTTTTATGAATCTGCGATAATACCCTGAGAGACCTAAAAATTGTCGTATATTTCGGACCATGGTACGCTTCGGGAAATGCCTTATAGCTTTTATTTTTTCAGGGTTCGGTCTTAACCCATCCTGACTTATTATGTGTCCTAGAAAAGCTACTTCGGTTCTTAGGAAGTCACATTTGTCGGGTTGTAATTTAAGATTTGCTTCACGAAGCCTTTCCAAAAGTCGCCGCATGCGTTTGTCATGTGTTTCCAAATCCTTCGAGTGAACGACGATATCGTCCAAGTACACAAATGTCCATTAGACGCTGGAAAGTTGCAGGGGCGTTTTTTATGCCCATTGGCATTCGTTGGTATTCGAAATGCCCTCTGGGCGAAGAAAATGCTCTTTTGGCTCTATCATGTGGGTGCGTTTCGACTTGGTTGTAACCGCTGACTAAATCCATTACTGAAAAATATTGAGCCTGACCTAGTTGATCTAAGATTTCGGTTATGTTGAGTAAAGGGTAAGCATCCCCAATTACCTTTTCATTTAGGGCCCGATAATCTATTACTACTCGATATTTTTTATTACCGATGCGTCTGCTTTCTTTGGAATAATCATCAGTGGTGAACTATAGGGTGATTTTGATTCTACTATAATTCCTTCTTTTTTGTGCTTATCTAACTCTGCGAAAACTTGATCCTTGGTCTCCTGCGGTTGACGACGCGGTTTTGTATTGATAACTTTGTCATCGATTGTTGGTATTCTATGTTGTATAAGATGTGTCGTCGTGCCTTTTTCGCCACTTAAATAAAATATATCGGCATAATCTGTGGCCCATTTAATTACGAGTTTTTGTTCCTGTGGAGATAGATGCGAAATTCTTAAAATTTTCTCCACTTGTTCTACTCTATTTAATTCGAGATGGTATTTACCTATATATTGAGTATTCGAAGATTCTTTCAATTCTGAATCTAAAAATTCTTCTCCCGGGAGTGGATACACGTCAAATGGTATTATTTCTTGCGGTTTGAGTACCATTTCAATCTCTCTGTCTGTGGTGTTAATCGCGTAAACTCTGCAAATTCCTTTGTGATAGTGACTGCTGCCTCGCCTAGATATAGACCTTTAGGTGTTTTTATTCTAGGTAGATAACCTTCTTTTAAATCCTGATTAATCACTTCTAATGACACCGGTTGCCTTGATCTAACTTGTATTTTTATAATCCGAGCAAAAGGTTTTATCTCAGGGGTAAGCATATTTCTTGCTGCCTCTGATTCCTTGTCCACAAACGGAATCGGCTTCACGGGATTTGTTGAAGTTACAAGTGTATTATGCCAGAATGACTTTCTCTTGTCTAAGAAATCCCCGACCTAGGATGCCATCTGAGGTGATTGGAAAATTACTTTCTACGATGTGAAATACAACTGGTACTTCTAAAATTTGAATTTTTCCGTGTTATACGTGTTGACCAATCCGGGAGTGATACCAGCTATTTCTACAGCATCGTCTCTTTCTATCTTCACCTCGTTTTGTATTTTATGTAATTCAATCAAGTTCAGATCAGAACCGGGATCAACTAAAAGATAAGCTTTCTGGTCGATGAATTCTATTGCTCTCACTTCAATTACAGGGGAGTCTGGTCCTCGATATCCTGTAAGATTCTTCTAAATTCTTCAAGAACTGTATCGTCTTTTGACGCTCGTCGGTGATTGGGCTCGGCGCCGCGTCCTGGTGACGAGCCTGGCTGTAGTTTAAATTTCCAGGACCTGGAGAGTTGCTTCTAGAAGTCGTCCCTTTTTCCTTCTTTCCATGTCCACTTGTGTATCCACCTGTTTTCCTTAGTCGGCTGTGAAATGGACACAGGAACCTAGTATACTAGGTTTGGAACAGGTCCCGTATATTGAGATGGAATGGGTGAAGTGAATTGTGAAATCGGCTGTTAAGAAAACTGAAGAGCAAATTGTTGAGCCATCTGTTGGGGAATTTGTAGAGCGAAAAAAAAATGGATAGACGAAGATTCCTTTTCTTCCTTCAACTTGTTTTTGATGATAATTTGCTGATCCAGAAGCTTCGTTTGCAGATTTTCCCTTTCCAGAAATGTAATACGTGGTTGCAGTCAATATTTCAGCTGCATTTTTACGTTCTTCAATATACAGGGCATGATCTAAAACCTCTGATAGTGTTGCCGGATTTCGGGTATCAACGAAGGTCGATATTTCATCTGGAAGGCCTCTTATAAATGCCTTTCGAGCGCATGCGACAATTGGCTTCATCATTGTTTCACTTTCTCCTGCTGTGGGGAACTTTTCCTGCATAGAATGCCTTGCGCCGCTTATTAAGCTCAATAGTCTATCATGATAGTCACTGACGTCTTCCTTGCTTTTCATTCTTAGATTAATAATTGCTTCAAAATACCATTGATAGTCCCTTTTCTGAGCAAAGCGATTTTTTATATGAGCCAAAAGTTCATTTATATTTTCAAACTGTTGGTCTCGAACGCTTTCTCTTGCTCTACCTTTCAATTTGCTTAAGATGATGTTGAGAAAAGCACCTTTCATGTTTGCGCTTAAGAAGACTGAGCTATTGGCTACATCTTGAAGGAAGGTTCTCAAAGGAGGTTCTTTTCCGTCGAAAACGGGTATGTGTGAAATGTGATTTTCCAAAGTCATTGCTTCGGCTATGCAGCTCATGGCTTCTTTTATACATACCTTTTCCTGGCTGCATTTATTATCTTCTCGAAGGGACTCTTATTAAATCGAATGAGAAGCAAACCACTTATAATAAGGGAGCTATTCCTGCTGTGAGAATTTTCTTTTCGAACCATAGTCTTCCTGAACCAAATGTGAATTCACTAATCTTATTTGTGGGAAAATTTTTATTTTCTTGAGACTAAATTTTCTTGAAGTTTTAGGGGTAATCCACTTTACAAAGTTAAGCTACATATTTACTAAAACAAGCAATCGTGCACAATAATAAAAAAGAACAACTTACCTCAAATTTTTGTATTTTGAGATTATATTGTAACTGATTCGAATTCGGCCCGTTACCGTCGTGGCCAGCATACGCTTCAATTTATTTCTATCATTGGAACACTTTTTAGGGTTTTCTAAATTGGATTATTTATGATTTCCGAAATCACTTCTATATCAGATTAATAATTTGATTCTTCGTTCAAATTTTGACCTATTGAAAATTCATTGACAACTGTGTCAGCATCTGAATCCTCGTTACTAGCATTCACTGCTAGCTCAGCACCTTGCGAGTAAAGAGAGTTATTTGGTTGATTAGAATGATTTTCCTCACTATAGGCTCTACGTCTTTGTTCTAAAGCAACTTCGATGTTGGGTTCAATTGTTATGAATTCCGCGATAAGAAGAACATCTTCTTCAGGATTGTTTGTTGGGAATGGAAGGTTTTGAACTTTTTGTTTAATTATGGGTTGGACCTCAAGAACAGGGCAATCTCTTTTAATCGGATAAAATAAACTCCTATACAAAGTTGATTGGACGGAAACGACTTGTATTTTTACTTGCTTTTTAACACCCTAATTTCCACACCTCCTCTTTTGTGAACCTTGAGTTTCGTAGAAAGTTTGGTTAGGCATAAGGATGGGAAAGATTTCAGACGCTGCTAAGGATGCTATGCCCAGCGCGAAAGAATTACAAAAAATTTTGAATTGAAATTCAATTCAATAATCCGCTTATTTCCTTTGTTAGGAAGAATTATTATACTCAGATGCTGCAGGCTTTCACCGCGCAAGCGACAGGCTTCCGTCTGCGCAAAAGAGCGACAGGTTTTATCTTTGATATTAAATCAGAGCAAAACCCTTATATCTAATAATTCTTTCTAGAGTAGGAATTAAAAAATGTACCAATAAGTTTTAAAAGAAATCACTCAATGCTTCTACGTAGCATGCGGAGCAGAGAGTTTTAGAATCTTTAGCTAGAGATGACTATCTAGGGATTCACTCATTTCTTTTATCCTTGTAGGGATCAAGGAATAATATTAATATATATATATATATATATATATATATATATATATATTACTTTTTAATAACAGGTTTCAAGATTCACAAAAAGTAGCTGAAAAACTTTTGGTCGTTTCTATCTGTCACCATACACAATTACACATTTTAAAATTATTAAAATGTTTCACTTTGGTCTTATGAAATTTAAAATGAATAAATGAAAACGGCTAAGTTTGTTATCTAGTAAATGAAATTTACTAGTAACGAAACCGAGCTTTCAGAGGAGAATTTGTTTTCCAGTGAATGAAATTTACTAGTAACAAAGCCGAGCGGTGAGAGGAGAATTTGTTTCTCACCGCTGCCACCATTCAGTTTGTTACATTCCGACTTTTATAAATTGGATCTAGTAGATTCCTTCTAGAGGACCAAACCGACCAAATAAATTATTAACACTAACCATTTTTTGTTTGTTAGATTATTGTCAATTATCTACTTGTTTAAATTTTTGTGAGTTCTACATTTTTGCAAATTTTCTCTTCCGCTCTATAACTTGATATGGGCTGTTAGGGATATTTAGATGAAAATCATTCTTAATCAACCACACAGAAAATACATATAACAGGCATGATTATTATAACACAAATAATTTAATATAATTGAAACGATACTACATTACCAATTTTTCGTTGCAATTCTATTCTGTCCTATTCTACCACCTCGATAGATAAGAAAAGAGAAAGAAAAAGAGGTATATCACTGATCTATCTTTCTCTGTTTTATTTATCGAAGAGGGGCATACTTCGATAGTATAATTCACAATAGTTTTCAGTGGGCTCCGAACCTTAATTGCTGGGGATACTTTTAAATCCTCCAACAATTTACTAATCCTTTTGTGAATTAGCCTACTTCGAATATTGTACAATAATTGCTTGATTTCCGTTTTGAGATTCGGAATTAAAGAAATTATCAGGCGATTCCTCGCGTTGCTCTTAATCTCTTTCACCTCTTTACTCACTTCCTCTTACGGCCAATTTCAAAATTGTATTTTGATTGGAAAATTACTTCAAAATTCCTTGGCAGAGCTACAGTTGCCCCTGATATCAAATCCCGAGAGATAACCCCTGGAGGTAGGAACTTATCAAGCGGTTTTACGTCCGACCCACCAAACGAATTCAAAAACAAAAGAAAACCCCGCGTACTTAGTAGTTTTTGCTGAAGTTCTGATGTTAGGTCGAGTGGCGCCTCAGGACCGCGGACGGGTGCCGTTGATCGCGGATCAATTAGAGGAGAGGTTCTCTTCGGTACGAGAATCTCCTTCGACTACCCTGAGTTCAATTTACTCGTCACGATCGTCAGGTCGTATTTGGTTATTGGGTGGGGTGATTCTGTTTAGTAAGAATTTCGAAAGTAGAGCGACCGCAGACACTTTATTGAGAAATAAAGCCGAATTATTGATTTGCAACAATTTTCATTGTAATATGGTCGCTCTGTGCCTACGCAGGAATATTAAGAATTTGCTTAGTATGAGGGCATTCCTCAATATTTGTTAATCATTAGCCTGCGAAGTATGAGAGAATTTTAATTCTGAAATCCTGTTGGGCAATTTGGAATTCCTCGCACTGGTCAAAGATTAAGACTCACAATATTTGTCAATCTTTTGCCAGAGAGGTGTAAGAGAATTTGTTTCATTCCGAAACGCTATTTGGCAATTTCGAATTCCTACATAGCTTTGAAATTATTTTACAGGAAGAGGTTTTGTAATGGGAGCCTCCTTCTGACCGTGATGTGTACATTAAAATTTTTCTGCATCTTTATTTCTTAAGATTCCGAAAAATTTTGAAATTGACATCGAGCACGCTTATTCTGCAACGTGAAGAGGATTTAAGTTAGTGTGAGTGTACGACCCGTGCCCTGCTGGAATGCATGCAAACGCAGCATGTGTGCAAATTGCTTCGCGGCCACCTTCGTTCTTACTTCTCTTTCTTCATTCTTTCTCTTTTCTCATTTCTTAATAGTTATGATTTCAAATAAAGTTTTCTTCAAATTATCGTTTGATTTTTCCAAAATGTAGGCGACTCCAACAAAATTTAATTTTGCCTGGGCAGGCACGTAACACATGTAGGGGGTAATGTAACCTAGAAAACTCACCTGAAAAAATCAATTCCAAATGCTAGCGCAACGAATGGTTATCGGGGAGCAATTTTTTTCTGCTTGGATGCTCAGATCCATATTCGAAGCGGAAAGTGCCTGCGGATCGTCGACGCTTGCGATAAATACGTTGAATTTCTTGAATATCACATTTCCAAAGCAGCAGAAAAAATAAACAACTGGTGCGATATTCAAAATAAAAAAATTATTCCAACAGACAAAAGAGTGATAATTTTTATAAAGTTGTAATAAATTAATCAAATCCATAATAAATGTATCTTAATAGAAAATATATTTGTACAAAAACACTAAAATGAGGGGAAATACATTGAATGTAAAATAATGACTCTTAAAATTCCGAAATGAACTCCTATGTCCGTTGGAATAATTTTTCTATTTTGAATATCGCGACAGTTCTGTTTATATTTCTTATGCTGCTTTGGAGATGCAACATTCAAGGAATTGAGCAGATTTATCGCAAGTGCTGACGATCCGCAGAGTCTCACTGCTTCAAATATGGATTTTAGCTTCCAAGAGGGGGAAAAAATGCCCCCCGATAATCATTCGTTGCGCTAGCATTTAGAATTGATTTTTTCAGGTGAGTTTTCTAGGTTACATTACCACTTACATGAGCCTTAAAATGATAAAAAAATTACGAAATCATCTCTTCCTTGAGTGAATCTACAATTCCTCAATTTTATCTTAGAAGAAGAACTTATTTTATACAAAGTCTCTTTGTTAATCAATTTTTATTAATAAAATTGTTTTAGCTAGTTTTAATTCCCGGTAACAACGAGTTGATTGGGACGCATAGACTCGCATTAAGAATAACAGACATTGCAATGCCTTCAAATGCATACCAATTGCATTTATGCCCGAAAAATAATATATTAATCGCACTGACCGGCATTGATTCTATTCAATATTTTGTCGACAGCATTAAATGGCATTGGCACGTTTCGATACTTAGTTCGTAAAAGGCATTGCATTGCACACGATTTGGCAGTTCCCTATTGAAAAACCCTCTACCGGATCCCGTGACTGTTCCTGTACGTGTTCCTTTGCCAGATCTATGGCCAGATCTCGTACAAGAAACGTTACTGGTTCAGCATAAGAAATTGAGACACGAACCTGTACACAAACATGTACCGGACCAGGCAGGAAACGAGGGAACCCACACGGGAACGTTTACACGTCCCAAGTGGCCACGAATGCACATGTAGGGGATCCTGTGAAGAATCTCGTACGGTTTTCTCCGCATCGGTAAAATTTTATTGTCATTAATTTGATGATGTGAAGGAATATGGATAATCATCTGTAATACCTTGCCTTTTTATAACCTTGAAGATCCAACTTACTAGCGTGAGAGCTAAGCCCTAGAGCACCCTGGCGTATTAGTTTCACTAGGGTTCCTGTACAGGATTCTGTAGAGGATTTCGTACCGAATCCTGTAAAGGAACCCCATTGAAACTAATCCACCAGGGTGTGCTACGACCTAGCTCTCCTGCTAGTGAGTTGAATCTGCAAGTATATAAAGAGAGGCAATGTATTAAAGATATGTATGTATGTTCCTTCACATCATTAAATTTATTATATTAAAATTTTGCCGATATGTCGGAAACCGTGCTAGATTCTTTACAGGAACCCCTACATGTTCATTCGTCGCCTCTTAGGACGTATACACGTTCCCTTAAGGCTTCCCTCGTTTCCTCCATGTTCCTGTACATGTTTGTGTACAGGTTCGTGTCTCAGTTTCTTATGCTGACCCCGTAACGTTTCTTGTACTAGATCTGGTCCTAGTTCTATCAAAGGAACATGTACAGGAACAGTCCAGAGATCCCGTACAGGGTTTTTCAATAGGGTTCGGCGAGTAGCATCGAATGGCATTGAATGGCATGAACTCATAGGCATGACAAGCAAATCACTTTAATGCCTTGAAGCTGATGCGCATTAAAAATGACTAAAACGAAACGAGTTCTGTACAGTAAAGCGCATTCAATGACATTTCGGAAAAGAATGCAATTGGTACGCATTTAAAGGCATTGAAATGTCAATTTTTCTAAATGCCAGTCTATGCGTCTCAATCAACTCCTGCTTACCGGATATCCTACCAGTATCGTAACCAATCTGTATTGTTGGCTACAATTTACTCAACAGTTCTTAATTTAAGCTTTGTTTTTATTTTTAACTTCTTTGAAATTTTGATAGTTTATTTTATTTATTATTTTAATGGAAGTTTTTAATTTTTATAATTGTTGATGTTGTTTTACCATCACAATATCAGAAATAAATTTTCACTGATGCGGGCTGACATAACAGCCGAAACGTTTCGACAAATTTGAAATTGGACGAATTTTTTATTGTTTTGACCTATCGTTTGGAGACTATAATTGACACATATACTACAAGGTCGTGACTTTATTATCAACATCTTTGAGATAAGTTTGAAATGCAAGATTACTATTACTAAAATTCAATATAATTTTTAGTGAAATCAACACCTTTCATTCATCATAAAAATTTTCTGATGGCCAACAGGAGTTTTTCAGACGTTCTCCACCCACTTTGTCTCGTCGTGCACGTTCTGTTTTATGACTCAACAACCTCTACTGATGGCTTCACGATGGCTTCACATGAAAGTCGGAACAAGGTTGCAAAACAGCGTTTTCACGGCAAACTAAGTGAAACTCAAATTTCGGTTTACTGACGATGTCTTGGTTGTACAACGAAATGAATAGCCAATATATTGTCCAAAGTGACAACTTTCTGGTATTATCTTACGTGTCTGAAAGCGAACTTTTTGATGTTTTTCAAGTAAAATATACATCTATACTACATGACATGGATGGCATGACTAAATGCTGAACGTGTTGTGTACTAAATACAGAAACGTTACTTGTCGGGATGTGGAAATTCTGCTTAGTGTGTGTAAACCTTGTGAGCAGAAATAGAAAGCTGTTGAGAAAGGGATGGTCCCTTAGCCTCTACTATTTTCTGAATTCAGTTCGCGCTATCATGTGGACTTGATAGATTTTCAATCTCATCCGAATGGTCTATGAAAAATGTATTCCACTTTACCAGGACCATCTAACGAAATTGAGTGCTGGTAGTTCCCATGTTGAATGTACTAAACTGCTTTCGTATGAATTAAAAAAATGTCCTGTATGTTTTTGATAGATTTTTTTATGATCTATCGAATGGTTTCAAACCATTTTTTCAAAAATTGAAAATTTAACCCCTTTCTACCAAATCAAAAATATTCTTGATTTTTTTTTAATTTCTACTCTTTTGTTTTGTTTTTGGTCTCAAAATAAAGATCAGGATTTTTTCTTTCAAAGCCTTGAAGTACAAAATGTCGTTTTCTTTTGTTTTCGGTAAAATTATTCGGTAAAACTAAATGGAACTTTTTCGGACTAATTTATCGTGTCAATTATGAATATTTGTTGTTTATAGAAGTTCACAGGGCTGAGAGTATCATTGTAGTATTTTAATGCCTGCAACATAGTCACTGTAGGGATATAATACCAAGGAAGTAAATTTAAGTGTATTTTTCAAACATCATCTATGTAAGTGGGAAAAATGTTATTATGTGTATTTATCTATTGCTTCAAATGTATTTGAAAGTTATATTAGAGCTTATTTCTTTGCTTCTTTCTTTCTTGTAATTGCCAACTTTCCAACTTTCCTATTTAGTTTGACAGATGGCTTTTTTGGTATTTTCGTTGTCTTTGACTCTGTTTCTTTGACAGATGGCTTTTTTGCTCTTTTCATTGCCTTTGATTCCTTTGAAGATTTTTACTTCTTTTTTTTTCTTTGAAAAAAAAATCACACTCTGTTTCAGCTGAAAATTTCTTCAGCTGCAATTGCTGATCTTGGCAAGGAATGAACACATGATACTGTAAGGTACCTGGTAGCGTTGCTGCACTGACAAATCTTGGTTTTAGCATTTCTGAAGTTGCAGCATGAGTTTCTTTGCTACTGAAAGAAGCCAGCGTTTCTTTACAACTCTTTTGCACCCACTCAAATAACGCTCTGGCAGTCATTATATGGTGTTTTGCAGAAACCTGCAGGCTGGCCTGAGCAGCTCCTCTTTTTATAGTTGCCCCTATGCTATCGCAAGCTCCTTCACCATGGGCCGTAGCATAAAAATGCCATTCAGCTGGGACACCGAAATCTTCTTCATGAGCTTGAAGATTGGCAAAACTTTTTTTATTTTCAAAATGTTGCCCCGCACCGTCTGTAAAATAGTCAACCTTTCCGGACTATGATTAGCTTCAACATAATCTAGAATGATTTTTTTGGTATTCATAAACGGTTACGGTGTCATGAGATAAGTTATCTGAAATTAGAGCCATGCTTTTGTGATTTAGTTCTTCATCTTCGCAATAGTAAATAACTATTTTGAAGATAGTAGCATGGTCATTATTCAAGTGAAACGCTTGCGCTGCATTTTGAATGGGGAATTCATAGTTTTCAGCAAAATCCAATGAGTGCTAAAGCATTATTTGAGTGGACGTGAAAGAGTTGTAAAGAACGCTGGCTTTTTTTAGTAGCAAAGAAACTCATGCTGCAACTTCAGAAATGCTAAAACCAAGATTTGACAGAGCAGCAACGAAACTAGGTACCTTGCAGTATCATGCGTTTCTTCCTCAACATAATAGGCAATTGCAGTTAAAGAAATTTGCAGCTGCAACAGAGTGTGATTTTATTAAAAAAAAAAATCTTCGAAGGAATCAAAGGCAACGAAAAGAGCAAAGCAGCCATCTGTCAAAGAAACAGAATCAAAGACAACGAAAAGCCATCTGTCCTAAAAAGCTGATTGTCCATCCAACCAAAAAAGCCATCTGTCCAAGGAAATAGAAAAGTTAGGAAGCTGGCCATTAGAAGAAAGGAAGAAGCAAAGATATAAGCTGTAAAATGACTTTTAAATATATTTAAAGCAATTAATAAATACACATAATAACAATTTTCCCACTGACAATAGATTATGTTCGAAAAATGCACTTAAATTTACTTTCTTAGTATTACATCCATACAGTGACTGTAATTCAGGCATTAAAATACTACAATGACAGTCTCAACCTAGTAAACTGCAGCGAGCATTTCTATACACAACAAATATTCATAATTGACAAGATGAATTATTCAGAAGAAGTTCCGCCGAGCGAGCGTCCCAGCGCAGCGGTCTCAAGCACCGTCGATGCGTCGCATTACTCTTCATCTAATTTCCCGGAAACAAAAGAAAACGACATTTTGTGCTTCAAGGCTTTGAAAAAAAAGATCCTGATCTTTATTTTGAGACTTCATTTAGGCACTCGGCTGCTTCAGATGTAAATCAATTTCAGAAGGTGGCACTGCATTATATATATATAATGCAGCGTCATCTTTAGAAAGTTCATCTAGAGTATAGTCAGGGACGGACTGGGACATCAATGCGGCCCTGGCATTTTGTACCTAAGCGGCCCTTTTCCGCAGTGGCTTCTAAAAAAAAAAAAAGGTCATCGAGGGGCCATGGTCCTGGTGGGCCCTGTACTAAAGGCGGCCCTGTGTATGCCTTTGGCGGCCCTCCAGGCTCGCGGCCCACCGGGAAATCTCCCAAATTCCAGACGGCCAGTCCGTGCCTGAATATAGTAACTGAGATCCGACTAGTACCTGACTAGAACTTTTCGGTCCTCTTGTATTAATCAGGAACCAACTGAAGCCTGGCTAAAATGCAATATTGGGGCCTAAATAGCCATAAATAGCTTTCTTGTCCAATCCCCCTTGAAAACGCGCCATTGCATACACGTGAAGTAGGTGCAAGGAGGCCGTTTCCATCCCAGGGACATTCGGACATGCGCACTCCGCTGCCGGGCTGATCGAATATGAAGAAAATGATCTTTATCTTTAAAAAAATTGCGTTGCAGGACCCCACAGTCTCCTTTCTGCAAAGTACGCTATTTTTTCCTCTCACTTACAATCTAAAATTGTCAAGTACACCAAACATCCTCTATCTGCTTCGCATGCTTGTTTTCTTTTACGCCCTCGCTACACAATATACTACAATATTCTATTCACAAAGAATACAAAATCTTAACAGTGCCTTAAAGATATTTTTACCACTGCCCCAATTAAAATGTACAAGATTATTCGACGTTTCCATACAGGAATTTTCAGCTGAGACCAGACTCCATTTCGGAGAGATTTTATACTATTCATATGCTTATGCAATAAGTTGGGAAATACCTATTGAAAACGTTTTATGTTAGTCGGTCCAAATCGACTCCATAGAACAAACGGTTTATTAAATGAGAATGTATCGATTACCTGCTACCTACTGAGTTGACGGATTAAAATTATTACAAACTGATAGACCGCAATTAGCGTGATGTGGTATTCTTTATTGTTCCGATTCAAATTATTTGACTTTTAATTGATTATTTCTTCTTGGACAGGTATAGCGCAAAGATAAACTGTTATTGATTATGTTCATTTGAATACTACTACATTTTAGCAGTGCAAAGAAGTCCAGACTAGGGTGATGTATATCTTTGAAAAAATGGGGAGCAGACATATGCTGACTGAAGTATCGATATCCGTGAATTTCAGATCCAAATATTTATTGTCGTAATTCAGTATAGAGTTTATTTCTGCCGTGATTTGAAAGAACACCGTTAACTGCATTTCATATAAGTCCCTTGAGCCGCCTACCGTTAACTAGGTTCAGGTGACTTATCCGAATTGCAGTTAACGATGTTCTTCCAAAGCACGGCAGATTTACTTTAGTTTCAATGCTTGCATAAATGTGTTATTTAGAACAGACTTATAATCAGGAATGTTGAATTCACATAAACTTTTTAAATTACGAACATTAAAATAATTATATTTGATTTCAGATCTAGTAAAAGATGGATTTGATACTGTACCGCCTTTGTTCATAAGTTACGTTGCTGTTGTGAAAGAGAAAGTTGCTGGCTATGCAATATTTTATTACACATATTCAACGTGGGAGGGAAGAGCTTTATTTTTAGAAGATCTCTATGTTTCTGCGGAATATCGAAACAAACGTATTGGTAGCATGCTTTTTGACAGAGTTGCACAGGTAATTTTCCTGAATACTTAGTGATAGTTTGTTTATTTACTACAAGTTAATAATAATTATCAGGTTCCTAAAGTATGACAATTTATCTCTGTGAAATTTTGTATAAAAACAGTTTTCACATTATTAATAATAATAATCTTCATGTTTTCTCAGCTATTACATTCCATTTGCAGCATGAAGTTATTTATAGAGATGTCCTTGTTTTTTTTAGTCTTATTCTCTTAAATTAGTTAGTTTCATTATTTAAAGCTTAGTAACACATATATGTAAAATGAAATGATGTTAAAATTATAAAATATGAAATTCTTTGGTAAGAATTTTTAATTTAAAAAATCATACAACAAAATGAAATTGATCATTGAAAACTAAAATCTTTTATATATCTATATTTGCTTTCGGTTTCGGTTCCTCTGGAATTGAGCTGTAGGGCCTATGACAAAGCCACTGGACGCATAGTTACTCAGGTTGCGGATAGAGGGCCCCTGTACCAAGAGTTTCTGCTGAACATGGTTACAATAATTAATACGCAGTCGCGGACAATTATTCACAGATGGCCCCCAAGGAATAACCCCCAAGCGGAAGCTTAACAACCGTGTGCAAGCTGAATGGCACCTGGGTGAGGTGTCTTAAACGGTGACTCTGGAATACCGGGCGACATCTCAGAGAACCAACAAACCACCAAAAAGTTATAAATGCCGTTCAAAACGATCGAACACGCAAACGATGGAAATTCGACGACCAGCCGGCAATACGATCACATTAAGTGAGCTAAACGACTCAAGGATGACTTGCTGCACTGTTACGATGCCAGCATCGAGTGCGTATGCGCACTCTGTGGTGCCAGAAACACCCAGAGCTTTAGCACGTTTCAAAACAGTCTTCGCGAAATCAAGCTGTGTAACTCGAGAAAAATTTATATGAACGCAAAGCGCTTTCCCAACCGCTATATGAACAAGCCGCATATGAAGAGGAGGAAGCGACATTAAGACAAACCGCGAAAAGCAGGCGGCCCCTGAGAGATGATAGCGACTTCAGCACAAGGAACATTAACATCCAGGTTCCTCCTAAGCCCAAAAATCTGGTTGAAATGGTTAACACCCTTCGTGAGGATATTTAGAAGGAGTCCGACCTCGGGACTATCAATTGTTCAGTTTATGGTGTGGCAAGAGCTTTGGATTATTGAAATCGAAGGCTAAGACCGACGATGGATCAAAAGATCAAAGAGCGGTTGGATCAACTGAACAAGAATATTGGATGTGCAAGACAGAATGCGTCCCGTGTTCAGTGTGATTGACCACATAACATCTGATAGGCTGTTCACGAAAAGGGTTAGAAACTTACCCCATGAACTGAGAATCTAACATCTCACACTGAACAAGTCAAAGCTACTGATAATCAAGCAGCACATTGTTGACAAGACATGGGTGTTATCTGACGCCCTATTTCTGTAAAAAATCCACCTAAGCCTGACGAGGTAGAGACTTTTTGGAAAGCTATATACAAGATCCCGAAAACACCGGAATTGAAGGAAAACACTAAAAATATGATCCGCTTTAAGGAGCACTCGGGGGCACGAAGAACTATTTCGCTGCAGGATCAGATGGTGTCAAGAACTGCTAGTGGAAGAAGCTTACTTCTACGAAACCGACATCTGGCCCTCATTCTTACCTCATATTTAAAGTCGGAGACGACCATTTTGTAGTGGCTGGTATTAGGACAAACTATACTCCTACAAATGAAAGGCGTCTGGTCCAACCCAAAGAACTACGGGCAATTACCTTGTTTGAACACGCTGTATAAGATCTTTAGAGCTATCCTAAATAACTGCGGTCTGTCGATGGCTTGGATATCATCTGGAAATTATCGTTTGACAACGAACAGCGACACCTTCGAGAGGAGCGTCTTTTAAGGCGACATAATGAGCCTTCTGCTCTTCTGCATCACTTTTCTGCCACTATCCCTTGCATTACGCAACTCCCCTGGGCACCTCTGTGGCGACACTAATGATCGAGAGCATAAAATCACTCATGTATTTCATATGGATGAGCTGAATGCAAAATGGATGACGCAATGCGGCCCTAAAAATGCTTTACTAGCATATTTGTCGCTCTGATGGTGCTCGCGGTGACCCTGCCCTGCCGAACGCTCCGGGAGAGATAGAGTAAATTGTCCAAAACGATAAGTGCCAAATTTTCTGAAACTGCGATGTTTGGACAATAGTCTCCATTGCACACACTCGAGGCCTGACATTTGATATTTGCTCAAAATAATTGTCTCATCAACCGGTGCTCTCGAAGGTGTGAATCTATCACTGGTTCGTAACCTGGGAGCCATACTTGCGTGACAAAAATATGCCAAGGCTCTTTCGAGATGGGTGCAGAAAGCTATTATCCTTAGGTCGCTCAGTGTTCTCAAGACACTCGAGTGTTCCGCCGGCTTGTCGTTGTGATTTCCTTGTGCCCTGTGGCCATTAATCTCACGCTTGTGAGGCGTGGCCATAGGTGTAATCTACCGCAGTTCTATTGGGAGCCAAGGTTATTTCCATAGATGGCAGTTGTTCCTACTGGGACCCTGCGGTAGTTTTTCAACCTGTTTCTTTAATTACATATTTGAATTTTTACTTACGATGTTTCTTTAATTTTATTTTTCAGTTCATAAGCTTCTAATTTACTATTAGTTTTAGTAAAAATGATTAAATTGCTAAAATCTACAATGCAACTACAATTTTTTATTTTCAAGCAGGAATGGAATTTCTATCCTTCTCAGTTTATTATATAAAAAAATCAGAATGATTTGAAACATTATATGTGAAATTTTTGTGACTTTCCCATTGTTACGTCATGGAAAACGTAAAATATTTTCCTTTTTAATTAGGTTCCTCGTTTTAGTTGAGATCGAAGGTCTCGCACAGGGAAGAGGAAAGAGTAGCCAATAAATAAATATAGATTAGTTTGAACAATTTATTATAATCAATTACAATTGAAACGTATTGGATATTAAGGCTTTAGCACAAGAAACTGAAGGAAGACATGTAGACTCTCTAATCCTTGGCCAGGACCTTTAAAATAAAGGAGACTCATGTATTATGGCCCAAAGGAGATATATAATGAAATTAGATTTATTAAAATCAGAACTTACCGGTTTATTGATTCGATTGAAGAATCAAATGATATCCAGATGGTCTCCGTGTAGTGGTGTGAAAGAAAGGGGTTGTGCACCTTGATGTGAATAATGAGGGTTCCAATTTCAGGATTGAATGGGTACGAAGTAATCCAGGATGGGAAATCCAAGATTCGGGTCTCCCGGTGCACAACACTTGACACAAGGGCACACACACTAACACGCGAAGGATACCGGTTTGACACACTAGACACTGGACAGTCGAATCGGGGAAAACCGTAGGAAATAGAGAAGAGTTGTACAGAACTGTAACTTCTAATTTTTTGACTAAAACTAACTGACCCATGTTGGTCCATTCACTTTTTATAGGGCCTATGGCGATGTTCATGCATGCTGCAACGATCCTGTATACGCGTACGTCACGTATACATATAGATATACTATACGGCTTGTAATGTTTTCAGTATATCTATAGCTATGTCCTCCAGTTTCCACGTGCTTTTGGGCCCTATACTCTATGCATCTATGGTTAGACAGTGTACGCTACGAATTACAATGTTCTTACTATAGTCTATAAGTTTACAGTACTGTTACATCCCTGCTATCCTCACCGTCATGCCTATCTTGCATATTCCCGCTCGCCTCATTCGCTTGATTCGCCTCGGTGTTCGTGAACGGTGAAACTGTATTCCCCATCTTCCGCCCTCTATCTCTTCTTTCTGGACTTCGCATGACCAACATGCCAACTTCTTCATCTACCAAGCATTATCTTTTCTCTTTCTTCCGTATAACTGTTAATGGACCCGTAAAAAATCAAACCCTGAAAATATGAGCAAAATTGATTAATAAAAAGACATGCCTCATAGCCTACAAACTTTCTCATTTTATTAACGTTGTAAAAGTTTGACTGATTTTGCTTAAGTATTCAGTATATCATTTTGTCACCCTACTAAAGAAAGTCAAGAATCGTCATAAATAGTAAGAAGTTCTGACGATTTCTGCACATCCTGACCATTCCTGAATCGTCTGACTATTTCTGAAGATATGTTAATTCAAAGCCTATCAGATAGTTCAGCGGCTAGGACCGCAGGTAGGCTAACCGAAAAGGATTGAGAATGAAAAATACATTTTTTTCAATATTGTATACACAGGGTGGACACACACTGGTATTATTTATCCTCCTAGAAACACTACCCGAATCGGGTAGTGAGGCAATGAACTTTCGAGTTCGAACTGCTGATCAATTTTTTTTTTTTTTCTTATACACAGATTCAAAAGTTAGAAATTCAGAATCTACGGGTTTCAAAGATTTCAAATACCCAAACATTTTCCTGAAAAGTTTTAAATTACTATGAGTATAATCCACTTGTAAAGAGAAAGAGATATGTCATAACGGACAAATTTTCAGGTTCAACTCCATACAAGTATTAATAATAATTAATTATAAGAAAAAACAATGTGCATAAGTGAATATAAACAAATGATATAAATAATCTGGGAAATATGAAAGGGCCTTTGATAAACTTTTTAAGTGTCCTAAAATGAAGGTTAAGTTCGTTAACTAGATATTTCCAATCAAAATTAAAATTAATTATTGACCTAGAAAAAGCATTCGACACGGTAAATAGAAGTAAACTTTGGGAAGTCCTTAAAGAGTATGGAGTGAATGGAGGGCTCCTACAAGCGATAAAAACAATATATACGGGTAGTAAAGCAAGTGTAAGGGTAAATGGGAAACTGAGTGACTGGTTCGATATTATGCAAGGCGTGAAACAAGGATGCGTTATGTCCTCGTGGCTATTTATCATATTCATGGATAAGTGTCTAAGAACTGCCCTCTTCGACGAAGATGGTGTAGATCTCGAAAGCGTCAAGGTACGTGGGTTAACTTTCGCAGATGACAAAATTGTTATGGCAGAATCAGTCGAGGACTTGCAAAGAATGTTGAATAAACTTAATACAAGCATGAAGAACATGGGCCTCAAAATTAACGTGAATAAAACGAAAATCATGGTGTTTGAGGGTATACGTATATCTAGGTAGCCTATTCACTAGCGACGGAAAAACAGATGGGGAGTTAGATAGGCGCATAAATAAGGGTAAGCAGGTTATCGGTAGAGCAGGGTCCATCCTCACAAATAAAAACATATCAAAAAAAGCTAAAATGGCCATACATAATTCCATATTCGTACCAAATGTACTATACGGTAGCGAGACATGGACCTGTCAAGAAAAGGACAGGAGTAAAATCAACGCGATCGGCATGAAACCTCTGCACATAATATGCGGGAAAACACTGATGGACAAAGTCCGAAACGAGACAATCCTCAAAGAATGTGGTACAGGAGAGACGCTAGTTGACATATGGGAAAGAAATCAGTTAAGATGGTTCTGACATCTTGAAAGAATGAAAGATGAACGACTGACGAAGCAAGTATATAAAGGTAAAGTAAATGGCAGAATGCCCAGAGGTAGACCGCCGAAAGAATGGTTAGAATCTGTAAATGAGACATTAATCCGAAGAGACATAAGAAGTCATAGGAACAGAAGAGCTTGCATAAAGAAATGCATGGGCGTGAAGGAAGCTAGAGTAGTATGCCAGGACAGAAAAATGTGGCGACAAATAGTTTATAAACAGAGTGACAATAGAGTGAATGATGCCTGAAACAAAGACCTTGGATACTAATGGGCCAAAGTGGGGAACCATACATAACAATTTTGTGAGGCTCCTCACTTGGGATGATCGCTAGAGAGATTGACCAGCAACCTGGGTCGGAGCAGTGTTGCGGAGTGAACGTGTCATTTGAATAAATAAGACGAAAACTCCAGATCAATCTAAAACATCGATACCTAACACCTATTTACCTATCTACCTTATACCATATAACGACCTACTTTACACCTATATACCTATCCCACTACTTTCCAACCGAGCAAGTCACGCCTAGCCCGAAAGGGAAATGGCTTAATGGTATAATAATAATAAAACAATAAAAATTTTAGAGCATTTTCAAAATTTCACACAAAATTTTTTTCCAAGTTTCAGAAATTTTTGTGAAAGTTTCTCACACACTGAGAAACCCTTGTTTGTATTTCTTGTTAAAAATCACACTAGATTTCACTATCTGAACTTTGCAATGAGAGGCAAAAAGCACATTTTAAAAATATTTACTAACCTCAATAGTAACTCGTAGCTACTTAAAGAATTATAAAATATATTGGAATAAAAGTTAAAACTATTGCATTTATTGTAAAAGACATTTGAAGTATTTATTAAACTCTGTAGTAAAACTGCAAGTCTGCACTATTTACTAATTTTGGTAGGAGAAAATAGTAAATTTGTTGGATTAATATCTGTAGAAGATAACAGTATTTACAAAGTGCTGTAGTAAAATGATGCGCAGGGACCGTGCGCACCGAATTACTATCTGGTTAGCAAAATATGCTACAGTGGGAATAGTAAAAAAAATAAATACGTGTTGCTAACTTTCACACAAGCCTACCCGCACACATGTTCTACATTTAACGCATAATTCACATTTATTTAAATTAAGAATTGACAACATTAGAAATTACATATATGTATATATTCTTAAAAGATAGTATTATATTATAAAGCTGAAAAAGAAAAATCGGGTTAGAAGAAAACGAAAGCTGGCGGGAATCGAACACGCGTCTCCGGGACAGCAGTCGGGCGATGATCCATCTACCTACAAGACATTTTGTGACTCAGAATGAAAACTTTCATATGACCTAAATGATAGAAAGTTTATTGGTTCTAATTCATTTAATCCTTAATTGATTAATATTTATGATATTTTTATAATTTTAAACAACAAAATTTTTAATGTAATTCAAATAAGTAAATTTTTTTTTAAATTACGTTTTTTTGCGGATTTTGCATTGAAACGTAAATTAGATGTCATTTTCGCAACCTAAAAATATGATCGGCGATCGACACACGTCGGATGCACTCGGCCGCACTCGGTCCAAGGCTCGATACTTTCTGCTAAATCAGTTAGTAATATTTGGGACCAAATTTAATAATTGGTATTAATCTTTGTTACAAAAAGTAGGAAATGTCCATAATACACATCGTGTTCCTACAGACAATAGTAATTTCTTCTACATATTTAGTATATTATGTTATTTAAAATACTTATTACTTTTATTCTTTTTGTACAATTTATTAATTTCTCTACTAATTTTTCCTACATCGGATTTTACTACAGAAAATCGTAAGGATTGCTATTACCAAATAGGAAATCTTCTTATAAAAATAGTATAACTTATTATATATGTATTAAAATGTCGAAATTTAAGCATTTTGCCCCCATTTGCTATCCGTTTTAGTAATTTTTCTAACCTAAAGTTTCTCAGTGCAGATGGGTGAAAGACTTGAAAATTATCTCAGAGAAATTTTTGATTTCGATGAAAATTAGAAAAGTTATATACTTTTCAAAATTTTGAAAACTTTCAAAAAGTAGAACAAAAATTTTTTTCTGATAGATTGAAAAATTTCAATCCAAATTTCCACTAGTTTTCACATGGTTTTATTTTTCAGAAGCAATCGTCTGTATAGCCTAGCTGCTGAGCGCGAAGCGTGAGTATTGCAATGAGAATGTAATCGTCAAGGCCGTAGGTGCTTTGAAAACCCTCTTCATAGTCAAATTGAAAAAAAATATGTTTAGTTTCACTTTATGATTGTAGTTTATCAGGGGTTTGAATCACAGTTTTTGATTTGCGCGCTCAAACCGGGTGCATTATCACGACAGCTGAGAATAAAAATTAGTACAAAGTAATAATGAAATAAATATAATGTACATTAGATATAATAGTGTTGAACATAATGTAGAACAGTTCACATTTTGGACAAAATCGAGTGAGAAGCACGAGATACGTGATAAGAATGTGTTCGTTAAAGCCGAAGGAGCTTCAACAAAAGAGAATTCACAATCATGAAATTACAGTTGTTGACGCTTTAGCCTTTAAAACCCTTAAATGGCACACCTCAAAATAATTACATTACTGGCACAAGGGGTGTTTGACACCCCGCGTGTTTAAACGTGTATTGTGAAGCCTGTACTACATATTTTCTAACAAAAATTTTATATAATATAGTTTAATATGTTTGTTTAAAAGTCCAACTGGTTTTATAATCATCTTTTTAATTTAGGATAGTTAAAAAAATGTTTGAAAAAAAAACGGTAAAAAGGTTTTTTTTTTCTATATAAAAATTCATAACTATTGTTTGCAATGCAATTTACACTCTTATTAAATTGAAAAATAATTAATCAATGCAGACACACGTGGTGCAAACATTGGCCATTTGCAAGCAAAGCATGCCGTTTTTGTTTTTTTTTTGTCTTTATTGCGGTGGACGGTTCTTCACTATCAATACCTAGAATTCCAGCTATGCCATAGACACTACTGGCACAAGGGGTGTTCGACACCCCACGCTTTTGAGAAGTCAACTTTGGACGGCAGCTGTTCGAAGACTAACGCTTGGCGATCTATGCCAACATACTCTTCTGTTAGTTAGAGATCCCAATTAATGCCAGATGGCAACACATACCCAATTTTTTTGAATTTAGTATACTTAATTGGAGCGCAAACTTTTCTTGGGGTGCAATACACCCCAGGTGCCATTTAAGGGTTAATTTCAGAAGGTCTGTGCACAAATGTGTGGGAAATATAAATAACGAGCGCGTAGCGCGAGGTAAATACATTATCGAGCGCGAAGCGCGAGGACCAACAGTCGCGCGCCCTAGGCGCGCTCAAAATTTCGAGCGAAGTGAACCGCGCGCGTAGCGCGCAATGAGAATATGCCCGCTCAGCGGGCATATTTTTTTTCTGTTTTTAATAGGACAGGTTCATTAAAATTGACAATTTTGGGGACAGCACGACAAAAATTCAAAAGTGAATTTTTTAGAATACCCTGATACATTAACTAATAAGCTAGTTTATATTCAATATTATTCAAAACATTTCTCTTATATTAAAAATCTGTAAAAAAATTGAGACTCTTCACTATGCTGGGGACGAACCATGGACTTCTCGATTGTTGTTTTCATTACAGTGAACCTCTAGTCCAATCGTAGAGCTTGCAAATGGCCGGGTCAAGCCCAAAATTGGCAATTATCTTTATTTTGGCACCCTTATGAAAATTCAAAAAAGATCCTACAAATATAATTCCTGCGAACGTCGTCATCTTGGGAAATGGTGGCCAAATTCGTTTTTTGTGTGCAAATATTTCATTACTACTGCATTATCAGGGTGGCGATTCGGCGGATGATTGATAATTCCCGGTTTTTCCCGGTCAACTGAAAGTAACATATTCATATTTGCTGTTAAACGCTAACATTTATTTTAATTCATGACGTTCATTCTAAAGACCCTTAAACACAACAGAGCAAAAAGTTACAAAATAAATGAATTTTGAAACAAATACTTAAATTTTTGACTGAAAAACTTTAATTTTTAACAAAGAGTGGAACAGTTAAACTTTCTGTTAAAAATATAATTCTTAACAAAAAAAACGGATTTTTAGTAAGAAGTGTAATACTTGAATTTTTAACTAAAGAAAGATGAATTCACAGCGAGCAATGTAACAAAATCTTCTAATTATCAATTCAGAAATATTTTTTTTTAAATACTTCTACTCTAAAAACTGCTTGAAGTACTTTCTTTATCTAAAATTTGGAAGAGGAAACTTTCAAATTGTGACAAATTCTGACTCAGAACAGGGATTCTTTTAAATTCTTTTCTTCTAAATCCGAATTATAATTCTTTAAACCAATTTCCGTTCCATATCAAACATTTTCTGTTCCACGTGAAATTATACTTATTTACGGAAGCTCCCTGTCCTAAAATAAAAATGAAAACTTGCATTTTCTGCGATTAGAAGTAAACTCCCGGTTTTTTAAATTAAATTCCCGGTCATTTCCCAGTTTTTTCCCGGGCATAAAAATTCCCAGTCTTTCCGGTCAAGTCGCCACCCTGGTTATAGAGCAAATGTACTTCCATACAAAGTTATAGATCGTAATCTATTCAAGAAGGCAAAATTCTGGTACAACACAGTAAAAACTAGGCATTCATTTTTATCTGGGATCCCTTTTTGGGCGTTCTAATATGATCTCACAAATAGTCTTATTTTAGTACCAGTTTCTGTCTTGTTTAGTTTGCTAACTTCAGATTGATAAATGATCCGGGATAGCGAACTAAATTGATTCAGAGGGTACATTGTTTCAATTGTTCCAAACTTCACTCTTTCAAAAAAACAAAAAATAGATGAAATTAAAAATTCGTAAAAATTAGTGTTGAACCGTCACACTCAGACGTTGCGAACTTCAGCCCTATTACGGGTTACGTTGGTTTCTAAACTTGACAGACTAGAATTTGTTTCGTCAGATTTAGTTATTGACAGATGATCCTCATTTCGAGCCTATTTCAATCCACAAATCGACCTTATTTTATTAGATTGGCGGATCAAACTGAAGTGGGATTGTTTTGTTGCGTGAACTGTTTTAATACCGAATTAAGTTCTAAATCGAGTTCTAGTTTTTACAGTGAAGAAGGGTCTGTTGATAGTAAATTCTATTCTCTACAACATGTAACATTATTGAATTTTGAGTTGAGTCTTATCATCATAGACTTGGATGCTGTCACTGATTTTAATGTTTAGGTCCAAGTTAATAATTACTTTATTAATTTAGGTCTGTCGATTACTGCTCTTTCATAGAAATAGATCTATAAACTGATTTTGATTTGACTATCAATTATAACGAGTTCTTGATTGTGATGAAATGCGATTATACTTTGTTCAACTCCTTATCCTCAGATGTTAAAATAGTTATCTATTCTGAATTCTATGGATATCAAACTGTGCAGAGATTCGGACGCGCCAAACTGAGGGACAACCGTTGTTTTTTTCGTATGTTACGGCTCCAGTGCCTAAAGAGAGTCAGCAGTCGTTCCGGGAGTAAAACTATCTATTCGTTCAATATCAATATACTTTCTTTGTGCAAATTGTTTAACAATTTCCATCTGTTCACGTAAAAGACTCATATATGACAGCACAACCTTAAAATAAATTTTGTAGAAAGAATTGCTGTGAATAAAAATTATTTTCCTGCTTCTAATCATTTAACTTTTTTTTCATTGTGTTCCAATAAACAATTGTAATTTTAATGTGTATTCAAAGAACAGTATCTTATTTTATTCACACAACAGTTTTGTAAAATTTATTCCAATTCTTAAATTAAAAAAATATATATTTTTTACTTATAGGATTTTGTAAATGCTATATTTAAAAAAAACTATGTGTAGTATAATTGCAAAGAATTTTTCAATCAACAAATTAAGCTATTTTCACCAACATGACGATTGTTTGAAATAACAAAGAATAAAAAGAAAATTTTAACTAGTTTTCATTGGAAACAAAATTTGACTTTAAATAATTTTTTATGAAGAAATTACTGTTGAATCTTTTAAAATGGCTTGAAATTAACTTGTTTTATTACATTATCATTCTAATGATAAGGTATTGGTTTTATGTAAAATTTGACTTGGTCGGTTTTCATCAAATCTCCACATTTTGAGACCCCCTGAGCTAGAAAAAAAGGTTTTTACCAAGGTGTTTGTCTGTCTGTAGTCTGTCTGGCTGTCTGTCTGTCTGTCTATAGGCACGATAACTTTCGAAAAAATAATCAGATTGGGTTGAGCTTTTGCACACTTTTTTAGGGCCTAAAAAGAAAGAACAGGTTCGCTAACCAGCTAATTTTGATCAAAATTCAAAAAGTTAGAGCATTTTGAAAATTTTTAAGACCATTTTTTTCAAAATTCAAAAATTCTATGTACGTTTATTCATGGTACTAGAAAACTCGAACAATTTATCCTAATGACTTTTTCGGATAAAAAAAAAAATTACCGGAGTTATAGCATTTTCAAAATTACGAAAAACAAACGTAAATGAACATTTTATGCCGAAAAACGCACGATATGAAAAAAAGTCAAAAACAGAAAAATGTTTCTCTTTGAACACCCTACAATATTTTCGTAACAACTTTTTGAATTTTTTGAAAAATCAAAAATCCAAATTTTGATCACACAAAAAAATAATGAAAAATCAATAATTTCATTTTGCTGTCAAACTATGCAAGATACGACCAAAGATGAATGGAACAAAATTATGCACCCAAAAAAGATCTCCAAATTTGTTATTATTCACTTTTTGATATGATGCGTAGTTTTTGTTTTATTCGTAAAAGACAGCATCGGAAACAGTAAAATTAAATTTTTAGACAAATAACATAAGCTACGAGAAAAATGACAGAGACAAAATTTTTTCATCCAAAGAAGAGGTACCAATTTGTTACAAATCATGTTCTGATAGGATGCGTAGTTTTTGTTTTATTCGTCACTTTTTTATTTCTATCATACGGTGCACAGAACCGAGCGTGGAACGCAAGGTTCAAGTGATTTCCAAATCACATATCGAGCGCGAAGCGCGAGTGTCTGGATGAGAATGTGTTCCTTAAGGGCGATTGAACCTTGAGTAAATAAAGTTCCATTTCATTCTAAAATAAAAACAAATTTAACAATCACTTCACATGTAGAGGTTTTGATAATTTTATAATATTTGCAAATAAACTTTTTCTTTCCATCAAAGTCGAACACGAAGTTCAAAAATCTAGAGAAACCGAGCGTAAAGCGCGATGTAAATACGTCAGAGCGCGTAGCGCGAGGTGAATACATAATCGAGCGTGAAGCGCGAGATAAATATATGATCGAGCGCGAAGCGCGAGAGCCAACAGTTTTTCAAATTCTTCATTTGTTCATTCTGGAATTTTTGGTAGAAAAATTTTGATAAATGTATTATAGAATAGTATTAGAATAAAAATATTACCATAAAAGAATACTTCAATATGTATTCCACATATAAGAAGTACTAAACTAATTCTTATATTTCTGTATTAATAAAATGTATAATTGTATTATTTATTTCAATGTAAATGAGTGAACAATTACACATATAAACAAATTTATATAAATAAAAAGTATTTTATGAATATTTCATATCTTTAGATCGTGACGTAATAGAGCGAAATACAAAAAAATGAAAGATTCATCAGTAATATATATAACTGCGTATACCCATGTATTTTGACTCGATAATCACGGAAATGATAGTGAAAATACTCGCAAATTTGACTTCCATGGTGAAAACCATGAAAAACCCATAAATATCATGGGTTCTTGTGTTTATCACAGTGAATATTAAAAATGTGCAAAAAAGCTTCCAATGAAAGTTGTAGACCTTCTGAAAATATATATTTTATGTGAAATACATTTTTACTCTGCGACTGATATTTTTCTAAAAAAACGACGATAAATATGAAAAATAACAGAAATACAGCACAATGTGTAACGGTTTGACTTAGATTGTATGGAAATCCCTGGAAGGCTGAATACGGAGAAGCGAACTAGTTACAGGGGTGCCTTCCCGCCCCCACGTGACGTTGGAAAAGGGTAAGGGTTGGACCGGCATTATTTCTGTGACTAGTCACAGGGGTGCTTTTCCGCCCCCACGTGACGTTGGAAAAGGGTAAGGATTCGACCAGCATTATTTCTGTGACTAGTCACAGGGGTGCCTTCCCGCCCCCACGTGACGTTTGAAAAGGATAAGGGTTTGACCAGTATTATTTCTGTGACCAGTTACAGGGGTGCATTCCCGCCCCCCCCACGAGACGTTGAAAAGGGGAAGGTGTGTGACCCACATTATTCCTGTGACCATTCACAGGGGTGCCCTCGCCCCCCCCCCACGTGACGTTGGAAAAGGGTAAGGATTTTACCAACATAATTTATGTGACTAGTTACTGTATTTCTGTGTTTTTTCACATTTATCGTCGTTTTTCTCGAAAAATATTAGTCGCAGATTAAAAATGTATTTGACATAAAATATATGTTTTTAGAAGATCAACAACTTTTGTTTGAAGTTTTTTTGTTGTTGTAAATTTGCAATATTTAATGAGATAAATGCGAAAAACCATGATATGTAAGGGGTTTTCATGGTTCTCACCATGGAAATCAAAATTTCGGGTATTTTCACTATCACTTTCGTAATCAGCGAGTCAAAATACATAGATTTACGCAGTTTCAAATCAATCGGAGGTATGTACCATTGGGAATTGCACCCACAGTTTTTATTTTTACAAAAGCACGCAAGGAAAAAGTCCGACTAATATATTTGCGCGATCACTTTAAAATAATAATAATAATAATAATGATAGAAGTAACGAAACTTCGGTACGTCTGAGTAAGACACGCGAGCGTATTGCACAGCTTCAGTTCAAAATTGAAACGGCGAGGCGGCATGCATCAAATGTTCATTGCGTGATTAGCTACATAACATCAAATAAAAAGTTCACTCCAAAAGTTAGGGCACTTGCTCGAAACTTGAGGAAAGCAAATCACACGCTGAACAAGTGTAAACTGTCGACCATCAAGCAGCACTGGACGCAAAAAGTAAGATCTCTTTCAACAGCGAAACAGTGCCTTGAATGGCGAGTTAAGTGGATTCAGGAAAATTCCACCTTTTCTACTAATCCTTCCCGTCTGTTCAATAAAGCGTCATGTGTAGTTAAAAATCCGCCTAGTCGAGAAGAGATTCAAGTCTTCTGGGAGCAAGTATATGGAGATACTTATCAGCTAAATGAAGACGCTTCTGATATATCACTCTTTCGTAACTTTTGCCAAAGGCAAAGGTTACAAGAACCAGAGGAAGAGTGTCCACTAATTACTGCTGAAGAAGTGAAGAAAGTTATCGCTAGAACTAAGAACTTTTCGGCGCCAGGGCCAGATAAAATCAACAACTTTTGGTGGAAGAAGTTTACTTCTACGCACCAACATCTAGCTCGTATATTTACTACTTTCTTAAACGGAGAGCAACCCGTCCCGCAGTGGCTAGTGGGAGGATGCACGGTATTGATCCCTAAGGCCGGAGATTTGTCATGTCCTAATAACTACAGGCCCATAGCTTGTTTAAACACCAGCTACAAGCTATTCACTGGCATCCTCAAAGAGAAGATATTGACATCTATCGAGCCGGTATGGAGTGTAATAGTCGAACAACGTGGATGCAAGAGAGGGCTGGCAGGTTGCAGGGAGAACCTGTTAATAGACAGGTGTATTACCCAGGACTCGATCAGGTATCGACGCAATCTGTCCATGGCTTGGATTGATTACCGTAAGGCATTCGATAACACGAACCATGAGCTACTTATCAAGCTCCTTGAGTGCATGGAGGTGCATCCAAAAATAGTGAGATGCATAAAAGAGCTTATGCTCTTGTGGCGAACAAGATTTGTCATAACATTTGACAAAAGACAAGTGACTACAAGCTTTGTCACATATAAGAGGGGCGTCTTTCAAGGAGACTCTCTAAGTCCGATACTTTTCTGCATCTCCCTCTTGCCTCTATCTATTGTGCTCCGAGGCAAAAGCTCTGGATACCTATGTGGCCCGCCGAATAGAAGAGAATATAAGGTCAACCACCTTTTATACATGGACGACCTTAAACTCTTTGCTTCCTCAAAAAAGGACCTTAACATCCTTGTAGATGCGGTAAATAGGTATTCTAAAGCGATTGGCATGAGCTTCGGACTGGACAAGTGTGCTTGCGTCCACCTACACCAAGGAAGACTAGAAACTACATCATCCAGTGACGATCAGGATGTTCAACTCATAGGCGGAAGTACCATTCAACATCTTGGTATTGGAGAAACATATACATATCTTGGAATACCGCAAGCGGAAACCCAAAATGTGCATAACTTGAAAACGGCCCTTGGAAAAAGGTATCGCCAAATTCTCAGAAAAATTTGGGCTTCCGAATTATCTGGAAAGAATAAGATCCAGGCGACCAATATGCTGGCCGTTCCTATACTGCTCTACACGTTTGGTGCAGTAAAATGGAACGTCGATGAGTTAAAACAACTTGATCGAAGCACACGCAAGATGATGACAATACAACGAAGTCTTCATCCTAGATCTTCCGTACCTCGAATATATCTCCCTCGCGATAAAGGGGGTAGAGAATTGCTAAGCTTAGAGTGTCTTCATCGAAGAACGGTTCTGGCTACAGCCTGCTCAGTTCTAAAAAGCACGGATTCCCTTATGCGACTCGTACATCAACATGAAGTCGCCAATGCTGCGGTGTTTCTATACCATGCAGCAGACAGGGCCGCAGAGGAGCTTGACCTCCCATTTGATTCCAGCAACATTACACATGGCCTAGCATCACTAACACCTCTGGTGCTCAAAAGTCGTATACAGGAAGCAGAACATACGCTCCTACTAAGAGAACATGCTGAGAAACCCCTCCATGGTAAGTTCTACGGCATCCTACGTAGAGAAGAGCTCTCGATGGGTCTGTCCAACATGTTTCTCAAGTCTGCTGGATTGAGATCGGAGACCGAGGGATTTCTTTTTGCCTGTCAAGACGGCGTCATAGACACCTTAGTTTACCGCGAGCGCATAATGAATATACCTGTACGCGATACCAACTGCCGAGCGGGCAAGCAAGAGCCCGAAACACTTGGACATGTTCTCAGTGGATGCTCTAAATATGCACGCTGCGCGTACATAGAGAGACACAATGCAGCTCTAAAAGTGATATATTACCATCTTAGGCATTTCTATGGTGTTGATCTATTGCCCGTCTTGCCATACGCCCAGGGGGAACTCGAGTCAGTTGTGGAGAATGATCAGTGTAAGATCTACTGGAATTTCTCATTCTCCACCACTCAACGTATCAGTGCTACGAAGCCTGACATTGTCCTCCAAGATCTGAAGAACAAGATCATTTACGTGATTGAATTCTCGGCACCAGCCGATGGTAATATCACGGCAAAGGAGGGAGAAAAACGGGCGATATATCAAGCACTTGTTTTCGAGCTGAGTAGGCTGTACCAAGGCTACAAAGTCCATCTTATAATTCTCATAATCGGCTGTCTTGGAGGTATGAAAGCTTCATTTATCAGCCAACTCAACAAGATTCCGGCTTGCCAGCGTCAGGCTAATTTCATCGCGAACCGGATGCAAAAGGCTGTTCTCCTGGAATCACTCCATCTGGTCCGTCAACACTGTTCCTCTTAAATTCTACAAAGATTGGTAGCTCTAAAAAAGTATCCAGAGGTGAAACCTTCATCTCCAACTGTCTTGTCTGCCGCGTAAGGTCATCCGCGGCTAGAGACCTGATTCCAAGGAACAGTGTTGCCCGATGTTATCACGCGTAAATTTCCCGCTCTTGCTTACCTTCTAGGACAGAAGGAGCAGAAGCGGATGATGTACACGTTCCAGTAGCTTTGGGATTGGTTTCTTTAAGGAATCATGATCGAAGCTTCCGGAGCCTACAACTTCTCTAAATAAAATAAAATTTTCCGTAAACGTGCTACTTAGTGTCTTTTCTAAATTTCAACTCAAAAAGTAAGAAGAAGCTTCGAGGAGAAACAGCGGAATCACAGTCAAATCGCAAAAGCTAAGTCATAACTTTTATTGTTAAGAATTTAAGTCTCTTTATAAGAGATTCCACGGTATTTCGGAAATTTTTTACATGATTACATTATTACATGATTTTATACATGAATTTCAAGATTGTAAATTTTTGAAAATTAACATTTTTTTGTCTTCGGTGGGGGGGTGGGGGGGGGGGGTATACTATTTCTTCCCTAAATTAAACGACGTTAAAACTACGGAATTTTTCAATTCAGGAATTTTATTGTGCTGGAATTTTATAATTCAGAAATTTCATTATTTCGAAAACTTTCCAGTTTTGTAATATTGTAAACTGTTTGGGAATTCTTGAATTCGGGAATTTTATTATTTGGGGATTCTTAAATTCAGGAATTTTATTGTGCTGGAATTTCATGATTCGTAAATTTTCCAGTTTGGATATTTCATCATTTAGTAAATTTCTGTCGGGTATTTTATTATACAGGAATTTTCTAGTTTGGATATTTTATGACTCAATAATTTTCTGTCGGGTATTTCATTATTTTGGAATTCTCAAATTCAATAATTTTATGAGCCATCGGGAATTTGATTATTCGGAAATTTTCCGATTAGGCAATATTATAAACTGTTCGCGAATTCTCCAATTCGACAGTTTTATTATTCGGGAATTTTCCAGTTCGGATATTTTATCATTCGGTAATTTCTTTAGGGTATTTTTATTCTGGAATTTCACTATTCGGGAATTTTCAATTCGCTAATATTATAAACTGTATGGAATTTGATTATTTGGAAAACTCCCCATTTGGCACTATTATAAACTGTTCGGCAATTTTATTATGCGGTAATTTTTTCATTTGGGAATTTTTGAATTTAGGGATTTTTCATGCTGGAATTCTATTATTCGAGAATTTTCTAGTTCAGATATTTTATAATTCAGTACTTTTATGCCAGGTATTTTATTATTCGGCAATTCCATTATTCGGGAATTTTCAAATTCGATAATGTTATAAACTCTCTGGAATTTCATTATTCTGAAATTTTCCAACTTGGCAATATTAGGTATAAACTGTCCGTGAATTTTATTATTTGAATTTTTTTTCTTAACAATGGAATCTTATAATGCTGGAATTTTATTATTCGGGAATTGTGTAGTTCGGATATTTTATATTTCAGGAATTTTCTGCCGGGAATTCTATTTTTCGGGAATTTTTATTATTCGGGAATTTTCAAATTACTAACGATTTCAAACAAAATTTCTAATCGCGTATAGTTAAAAAAAAAGAGTTATTGGCTCTTGTTTCAGAGGTAGGCTGGCAATCGGCAGATGGGAACATATGAACTCCTATCTAATACAACGCTGCTGAAGGCTGGTGACCTTCTCAGCAAAAATTACCAACCTATTGAGACTCTCGGTTTCCTTTCTCATGTGCTTACCCTCCGACTCCCCCGCCTCAGTAAGAGAAGTTTTGTTGAGACTGACGTTACAGCTTCACTCCACCATACGACAAATCACTCCTTAATTCGGACATGATTCCGACTCACAAAACAAATCTCGCGCACACAGGTGATAGTTGGGAGTACAATATAAACATGAATGATACAAACAATAAAGTAGCCTCGGAATGGACTGAAACTTGGATGGACGAAAAGCATGCAGACGGTAAACGTAAAGGTCGAGTTCCGGGCGATGAATGGAGACTGGGTGTTTGGAATGCTAGAGGAGTGAGTGATCTTAAGATAAGAGAACTACGAGAAACTATGCACATAAGGAAACTAGATATTCTTTGTCTACCTGAGACGAAGAAAAAGGGTTGCGAAATTAGAAACATAGAAAATGGGGTGTTGAAAGGCGGTTTTGAAATATGCTCAGGAGTAGATAGGGAATCACATCGTAGTCAAGGGGTCCGTTTAATTATGAATGAAAAAACAAGACAACATCTCATAGATCATAATTTTTTATCACCCAGATTGCTATGGGCTAGAATGAAGGTAGGAATCAGAAGATTATTTATCATAGCGTGCTACGCACCAGTTGATAGCGATTCGAGGGAAGTTAAGGACGCCTTCTGGGACACTTTAAATGATACAATGAGTACATGCGACCAAGGTGAAAGAATAATTTTCTTAGGAGATATGAACGGATGGGTCGGCGTCTAACGTCAGGATACAGATACAGCAGGGGTGCTAGGTAATTTTGGGGACCCAACAAGAAAAAATTATAACGGGGTAAAATTAGTTAGCTTTTGCTTAGAGAAGGGCCTATTTATTACAAATACCTGGTTTCGACATAAAATGATCCACACTTACACCTGGTGTAAAGGAAATAACCTCAGTATAATTGACTTCGTTATTGCAGATGAAAGACTAAGAGAACTAGTTACAGATACAAGAGTCATGAGGGGGCCGAATGCAATACTGATCATTACCTTTTAGTCTCCAAAATGAACTTAGGGCGGGGATGGAGAAGAAAGAGAACCAAACAAACGAAACAAAAGCGAATCAAGGTCGAAAATTTACTGAAACCGGAAGTGCGAATAGATTGTCAGAATAAGATAAACGAACGCATAGATAAGGCAATTTGGGAGTCGCTTGAAAGCAATGAAGATATAGAGGGCGCGTGGGCTTTATTGCGGGATACCATTGTTAAAACTGCGATTGAAGTGTGTGATACGGCGATGGTAGAAAGAAAGTCTGGCGATGCGTGGTGGAACGATGAAATTAAGGCAGCCCAAAAAGAAAAGAAAGAAGCGCAAACAGTTGAAGGAAAGTAAAAGTATAGAGTTTGTCAGCATGAGAAACAGCAAAGGTGAAATGCTATATGATATAGACGGGACAGTAGACGCTTAAAAAGACTCTTTTTAAGAACTATTAGGAGGTGAAGATATAGGACAACAAAACTGTGACATTGAACATAATGCATTAGAAAACCCAATTGAAAAAATCTGTGTCACTGAGGTCAGAGATATAATTAAGAACTTGGAAAACGTCAAGGCTGCTGGTCACTTGATTGTAAGTATGACCATACAGAATGTCTAAGTCAATCGAAAGAAAAAAAAAGTTTAAAACTAGAGGGGGAGGCAAATTAAAGAACACCACGAACGTCTCCAACAGCAGTTACTAGCAGATAATTTCCTGACCACTAAATTAATTGTGCATGAGGTCAAGCAAGTAATTAAACCATCTGGAGAAACGATTAACATCCCCGTAAATATCCGGTTTGTAGATCCCCGCCGCAAAGAGAAGAAGACATCTTCACAGAAATCGAGGGACCCCGCGAATTCGATTGCTTATTTAATACATTACTGAATAACGCCCAACAAAATTTGGATCGAAAAAAAAGCACAGAATAGCGAACCAAAAGCAGAAATTGTCGTCCCCTGTCCTGATGATGCAACAGAAGCAACTATCGAGACGGTTACTCTGTGCTCCGATGACGGAGCGTCCGTAGATCTTACTCCTGATCCCACGATAGCCCTTGAAGACGAGATTTTTAGGGAGATTGCTCAAAGGGATATGTCGGACGCCGAGACGATAATTCTAGACCCAGAACTTACAATTCCGGATTAAAGTAAAATCAAAGGGCTATCTTTTTCTTTTTTTTCCTGAAAGCAATTGAGTTCGAGAGATCCCTTTCGCCTTCGGTAAATGATGTGACCGAGAGGGATGAGAGGATTGAGAGAGTACAATTTAAGAATACCGATGTATTTTGATTTGAGCGATTTTGTATTACGTAACCGAAACTGGAATATAGCATACGTGATTGCGATCAACCAAGAGCTTATCGGCACCATGGTGTACTAAATATCGCTTATAAGTACT